>DWME01002704.1:0-20080 GCA_018244795.1 Parelbella ahira ahira | reverse complement strand
TGCTGATATAATAATAACACTAGAAGCCTTTGAACAGATTTTTATTGACTAAAGAGAAATATGTCATCGCACCTTGAGAACAACTCGGAACGAAGCTCATTCCAATCGCCGCGGTCCTATTACAAAGTTTGCTCGGATAGGTATACCTTAGCCTTAACTTTCGCACACAGCGCTGACACCACGCTGCAAGAACTTCAATATTAGTTGATAACTCCAACTATTGCGATATCCACTAATCTCCGTGGACCTGAAGTCGTATTAATCTCAATTAATAGAATTTTCTTCAGCGAGAAACTTCTAGAAACGTGAACAGTTTCTAAAAGGTGTGAAGACGTGTAAGATAAATAGACAATCTTATTCGAATAATAAGTACTGAAAAATGAATTGTCGATTCATATTTACTCGTTGTCAAGTCACGCTGGTAAAGGGTTGCTACTATTAATTGTTAGCTACTGATTAACTTATTAATTATTAACAATTGTAAATTATAGAGATTACCACTATTTAAAAGATTTGACGTTTTAAAGTTTTGACGTTTGACTATTTCACATTGATGTTGATAGTTTAGAGATAATTTATGTATATCAACTACTTGACACTGGTGAAACCTGGTATCCTTTCAAAATAAGAAGGAGGAAGTCTTACCCAGACCAAGTGCGAGTTGGCAGACTAGGAAAGATGAAAGCGAACTCTAATGTATGCAGATTTCTTCGCGCCTTTACTTCACAAGTATTTTTCTTTCTACAAGCAAGTAATATTAAATGTTAAAACGCATATTTCTTGTAAAGAGATGGCCGGCAGAATTGAACCCAGAGCCGCTGGAATGTTAGACAGAATTCTATTCCAGCATTCTCCCACTATTAAAATGTAAGTTTCTGCGTATATCCATAAAAATACTAGTAATTTTAATGTACATTCGGTACCCGTATTCACTGGGCGCGACCGAAAGCGTATGATTGATCACGCTCTCTGTGGCGATATAAAGCATTCATCACGCCTTTTAATAACTGTTGCGTAGGAGACAGAGGGTAGATTTATTAGACCTAGCACAGTACTTGTATTAACTAACGCCTAAACCGCTATACAGACAATTTATTACTTTCTCTAAACACTAATATATCACTTCCAGTCTTAAATCCGTGAATATTAATTCCGTAAATGTCATACTATGACTCCCCCTGACCGTTGCTTTTATATCTCACTTCCTCCTCAATCTTAACTCAAACTCTACTCTTAATTGTATGCTACAATAAAGCAAATACAAAATTGTGAGGGTAATTTTACAAATCTCAAAATAAAAATAATATTTAACAATTCCTTTCTAAATAATCTTTAAGTAAGTCAAATCTCAACCACTGTTTGTGCGTGATTTTCTTAAAAAATGGTACAATGATTTCTCTTCGTGTGTCTGAGACAAATAGATATATGTATAAATAGGATAAAAGCGACATGGCAATTTGAAAAAAAAATTGACAATGTACATACTAATATAAATTATACTGAGTTTTACCAATAGCCTGCCTTAATAATTGACCGCCTCGTTATTCAAGTGGTTGCAAGCGCGACTGCCGGTCGGAAGGTTCTGGGTTCAAATCCCGGATGGTGCTATTAGATTTTTCTAATTTAGAATTTCTAGTAGTGACTCGGAGTCTGGAATTGGGTCCGGTGTAGTGCAATAGGCTTACCACCTATTCCATGGGACTTAAACGTCACTGGTGAAACGTGGGAGTGTACTACACTCCTCTGCCTACCCCTTCGGGGAGTACAAGCGTAATATTACGTTTACCAAAAGCACTATTTCTAATCAAATATCTGTTACCAATTAGCACTAATAATCTTGTTGATAATTTTACTAACGAAAACAACTGACACTGACAGTTCTTTTGCTACAGTTCTTTGTAATTAGTTGCAGAAGTCTATGGGCAGCAGTCGCCAAGTGAGTTCTGCTTTGTTTGTTGCTACCTTCATTTCAAAAAATTCTTTACCTGCCCTGTGGTTTATCAAAAAATATTTTTATACTGGAAAATGTACTCATGTAACGTGTACAATATCATCAATCAAAACCCTCCTGTGGCGGACACGATACCCCAATAAAGAGGTCACAAGAGGTGCAAATTAGAGCTGTACGGTCCGATATATCGTACAGGATTTGATCCGGGAATGCTGTCCTGAATTTGATATCTACGAGTACGTTCGTCGAGCGCAAACAATTTTCTGGACATTAAAATTATAAAAAATTATAAATAATTTTAATGTTCCTGTACATATTCTGTTCATTATTATAAGATATTTTTATATATTAGCTTTAGTTTAACATCAGTATTAAATAAATATGTAAAATAAATAGATATCCTGTCTAGAAAACAAATATTATTAATTTTTATTTTCTTACAAACATTTGAATTGTACCTAAGTAAGGAGTGCTCGCATTCAGAGATTACTCTGAGATCTATAAGACCTTGTTGTCTATTGGCATATCTATCTACCTGCACACGAAACAGTAAGGTTCGATTTATGCAAGGGTTGAGACAAATGACAGTTTTGAAAAAAGTTGTTTTTCTTAGTTCCAACATGTTATTTCTTAAGTAAGGATTGGACCTACAAACAAGAATATAACTTGCACAAAAGGAATGTTATATGTAAATGCAAATTTATTATCATACAGTCATGGCAGGTCGCTTATGGGTTAGGCAGAATGCGTTGAATGCAAAGTATCTCTATCCTTACAGACGTGACGTGTTTCATTCACACTCGTCACTCTTTTCATACACGTACGTCGATTTCTGAGACTTCTGATTTCACTGTCAGCCAGTCACTGACATATTTGGACAAGATTATTGAGTCTGGGCCTCTATCGGCATCTGCATCTATCAACTTTGGCATCCATGAATTACGATTTATCATACATACTCATACATAGGTAAACATGCTTACCTAACAAAAAATGAGGTTTTACAAAACTAATTATCATCATCATCATTACCAGTCTACTCCCGTCCACTACTGGACATAGGCCCCTTCAATGGCACGCCACTGAACTCGATCTTCGGCTCTTCGCATCCAACCACTACCAGCCACCTGATATCCAGCCACAAAACTAATGTTATCAAGAATACAGGTGTTCAAAGCGTTAATTATGTAGAAGTAATAAGCCTGATTATGTAACATTTACACGCGAGGTACTGTTATAGTTACAACAGATTACTTTATCAGCGGCCATTACCAAAGTTACTACTGTAGTTAACTTTGCAATAAAACACCGTTGTACTACTGATATACACCTTCATTCGTTGCTTTATTTCACGCGTAGTCTGTATCTTTCTTGGTTACTTAGATCTTAATATTCCTACACAGTGGACTTCTTCTTATTTTCCTTCGCTTTTTTATTAAAAAGGTATTTATTTTACTACTGACATTTCCTTCCAAAATTACTATTGTATATGTGTTCATCAAAAACGATTTTAAATTCAATGTTACAAAGGTAATAAGTACATGTAATATTCAAACTTAAGATCCACAACGCTATAAATTAATAAAGAAACCCTTCGTCTCGATATGAAACCCTAATAAAAAGGTCGCAAAGGTGCGATCCCCCGATTCCTCGAGGACGTGAGATCTAACGTTATATAGAGCAAGAAGTATATTGTATGAGGGTTGATCCCGGGGTAAAGACGTCCCGGATTTTTCGCTTTCATTCGCCGAGAGCGGACAAGCGGTGGGGATTTCGAAATATGTTCAAATTTAGTGGTTCTCTCCTAACTCCTATACGTAAGAAAATACACTTGACTTTGCTAACGCAGGAAAATCCGGGTATTTTTATGAGGGATAGAAAGAGAGTTCTTCTGTCAGGTAATAAATAAAGATGTTTCATTAAACAGTCCACATAACGATTCACTATTCTAATATACCCTACTCTGTTCTTCTCTATTTATGTTACTCTGATCACAGAGCGTCTAATATATGTACGTCTCTAATATATAATACAAAATGTGAAATGCATTGTATCGTTTCAAAATTCGTTTTGAAGTTTGAACGGAATTGTCAATATTTTATAAATAACCAATTCAAAGTATGAACTAGTCAGACAATGCTTAAGATGCCAGTGGACGTCGGATTTAACAAAAGGCAGTCCTGTGGGAACGAATTGAAATATTCCGACGTTACAAATCGCGGCGCAGCGTTCGGTTCTCGCGTTGTTAAGAGAAACTCCCTGTGGAACGAAATGGATTTTTGCTATCCACGATTTCTAGTTTATTGCAATATTTTTATAAGGAAAATTCCAATTTCTAAAATATTGCTACATTAATCTGTATGTTTACATTGTTATTATATCATCATGCCAATTCCTTCAGGCGGTATTCCTTCAGTTGAAGAGTCAATATAAGATAGCATGAAGTAATAGCGTGTGATATTTACGAAAGTTGTAAAGTCTACCGAGTGGAGAGATCTAATCATACCATAATGTACCATTTCTTAAATGGTACAGAGCAATTTGAACAGAATAATCTTATCCACCTTAGCAATTAAAACTCAACGTAATCCAACTTTAATTTACTTAATGCATTTGTCTTTTCTCAACTTTCATCTCCATAAAATCTCCCACACGCTACTAAACTAAATTCGCTTATAAATTAAAATCACAGGATTCGATTCTATCTAGCGTTATCTATCGGCGATTGCCAAAATTAGTCTATTTATTATAATTACTAACCGACATTATGCTCGACCGGCTAACGGCGAATCAGTTTATTGCCACCGCTTATTAACATAATTGGCTTCTACTACTCATTTGAATATAAGCATATTTTATGATTATAGCTTTACAAAGCTGTCATTGTCTACCTATTCAATCAAGTTTCTGAGAGACAACGCCTATGAAAAACATGTTCCAAGAAGCGGATTCATAGATATTACAAAAAATTATACCTTTAGATTGTAACAAATATATTTGTTGAAGTAAAGGTCTTCTAAGCGCGACTTGAGAGTAACTCAGAACTGTTTTCGGGCGGAAGTAACGTTCAGACAACGTCATGCTTTATTATTAAATAAATCTTGCATATAATTTCCGCATATACTTTTATATGTATAAGGTATATGTAAATTTTTATAAAAAAAGTTATCGATAATTATTTTTTTAAATTATCAATTTTAAATATTTCAGTACTCATATTGATTAATGTTAACAAAAAGTGTAGAACAGACAGGTAGCAATTGTCGAATATTAATAATGCCGGGAAAACATGAAAGCGGCGAGTCCGTTTTAATTATTAAATATGATTTAATAGGAGAGTGAAAAGTGTTTTAAAAATCGGAAGTATTATAATGAAATGAAATATAAAGCAAAATAGTTTATTAATATAAAATAAAATAGTGTTCGATTAATCTGTAATGGAAGAATTCCAATAGTATTTAGCTCTTACCTCTTTAAATTGTAATAAACGAAAAACAAATCAACAATCTTATGATGAGTCAGTCTGTAAGAAAACATAGGTTTTTGTTTTATTTATTCGTAGGATTTTTATATGCGTTACTAGTAATTAACACAAGTATAATATGAATGTAGCAAATAAAATAGTGTTAAAAACTCCATAGCAGTTTAACTTCAATCACGCGTAAAGGTTAGTCGTACTCATTTTATTGTTATTATATAAGATCATGCCAGAGAATGGTATGTTAACAATTTTCTTAATATACAGATATGCTTGTTTATAGCTGAAACAATGGGTCAATGTCGATATAATTGTTCGCTGCGCCCGTCCGAGATGTTAAAATGCATCCAAAGTGTATTAACAGTTTCTAACAGGGCAAAGCCCGGCCATTTGTGTGGGGAGTTTTCGCTGATGGAATCGCAACTCGCGAGCTTGGGCCGGCTCCAACATTTGTTCATAGTGTATGCAAGTTGGTGTGCCGCGTTGCTACCATGCATACGGTAGTTTTGAGACTACTCGTAGTTCAGTGGGGTCATTACTAATAAATGTTACAAAACTTTTTAAATAAAAATTAATGGGGAATATTCAATTTTATTACAAACAATTGTGGCGGCTGATTTGGTTCGGATCAATTATCTAAAGTACAACTTTTACTTTAAATACATACAAGCAAAAAGGCGCACCTACACGCACAAGCACTAAAAGCGGTCTTTAAATATTCAAATAGTAATGAAAATCTGTATTAATGATCACAATTATTGTTTTCATATGAATGTTTTCATTATCATTGTCTTTTCAACGGAATTTATACTGCAATTTGCCAGATTGAAGTGGAAAATAGTAGAAAATGATAATTATTACATTCCATAAAAACTGATGACTCGTACAATTGTTTTCACAATGATTTATATGTATGTAGTAATAACAAAATAAAATACCTACATAACCAACGCAAATCCACCATTTATAAAGTTACTAAACTAAAAATCGGACCCGAAAACTCTATATGTGAGAGCACAATGTTGCCTATTGCACTAAAATAGTCATCTAACCTTTTAAATCTATTTTTAACAGCTCACAGTTAGCCCGGCTATTAAGTAAGTTGTCGCTGACATAGAAACGCGAGCCCATTACTGTTCGCGTTCGTTCTGATACAAGTGGTGTGTTTGGACGCAATCCAACGTTCAATACCGACTGTGTTTTATGTTGCTACTCAGCTCCAAACAGGGCAAATACAACTGTTCTCTCTACATCCCATTAGTATCAAACATAACATATATGCATTGCAAATTATAATGAATGCAAGTGTCGAGGAAGACCAAAATGTACATATTTTCACCGAATAGGTCAGATACAAGCTAATAGGATGTATAGGTACATATGTCAGGTATGTCAAGACAGGATTATTTTGGATTCCGCTGTAGTGACTACGAGTATTTAATAAAGAGCCTCATATTACGTAAGCCCAAAAAAGTAGCGAGGTTCTGAAAGTAGGACGTGAATGTATTAAATACATGCCGGCAGTCGAGTACGCAGTCCTGGATTCATTGAACTCTTACTAATTAATGGAACTCGAGATCGGAACACTGCTTTCGCTTGTAAAAAAATTGTTTACAATCAGTTGTTTTATACAAAACTTATTAAGACATTGATCACACAATCGCTCAATAATAGTCAAAATGTACGACTTACATCAAGATTTTTATTTTATTCTATACAGATTAATTTCTTTTTTCAATTTGATGTAAAATGTGAAATTAGAAAGCAACAGGCCACAAAGTGAATGTTTACAAAAGTATTTACTAAGTAATATATAATCGACGATCTATGTAACAATTTTTTTATACTTCCTTTTTCTTTTAACAATATCAAGTTGATTTATATATACTTTAAATTAAAAATTGAAATAAAAGAAACAAGGAAATGAAAACATTTTACACGATATTATTCGGATGTCCGAATACGGATTGACGCTCAGATTACTCTCGACTGTGTGGTTGCATAGCAACATACAGGTAAAATAAGAGAGTTCTATAGAATTTTTATAATGTTCGATATCGAACGCCATGTTATAGTGAATTACTTGACATTTTTACATGTCAAGTGTAGGTACATGAGAGAGCTCGCTAACGAATGAGTCGAGTGAGCGTGTAACGTGGGCGGCCGACTTTTCTCAAATGTAGAGCCTCGTCCAACCTACGTACGTGCGCGATACGAGTGTGTGATTTATTTCAGATGCTTAATATTTTTATATTATATTCCATTCCTTTGTAATACATGCTATTGATACATCTGCCTTCGATTTTGATTGATATAAAATCTGATTTTGTCGAGATTTTCTTTTACTGCTTTCGAATAGGGACAGTGTTCGTAGCACCATTGACTCTATCGCTATCATTGAATGTAGAGAGGGAAAGGATTAATTATCACTAAACTCCTGTTGAAAAGAATAGTAGTGATTGATCTTTTCTCACAATATTAGGTTACTATTATTGCATAGGCAAAGAACGTCAAGTCCGAGATAACTATCTTCATCATTACGCACCTGACACGCCTTATCTAAATTCTTTCCTCTCTTCATATGTGCATATTGGTTTCTAAACATTCTTATTATATCATCAAGCTAAGTCGCCTAAGGAGTAAGTAGGGGACACCGATTGCCAAATATCTCTATCCTGGCACATCTGACTTCTTTAATATTTATCACTTTCTTCGTACACACACGCTAGTTTCGGAGATTTCTGACACCGAAACCGACAGATTAAAACAGTTCAGTTATAAATATGTCAGTAGAGCTGCACAATTTTTATTTTTATAACAAATTAGGCAGCGCCTGCATCTCGATAAGACAAGATATAACATATACCCACTTCAAATACATAGTTACATAGAAAATTGTACAAGTTAAAGAACAAGCAATCGTGATCATCACACAAATATTCGTTTAAGATAGGAATAGAATTATCATCACCATTATCATCGCCAATACTTTATCGTTTCACTATTGAATATGATTCTCCTCTTGGAATGAGAAGAGTCAGTAAAGTATCCATAATCCTCGACATATATTATAGCTGTTAGTTTTACCATATGATCAAAAATCGGTCAACATAAACGTAAAACATCGAAATGTAACCGAACAACTGATATTATTTTAGATTCGTGACTCGTGCAAATGAGACTTTGAAGGTTTTTCTATTTGTAGGACACATTAGCCACGCTCATATCGATTTTCACTATTGGCCTTTCACCTCACTGTCCACGTTTCCTTTCCTTTATTACCGTCACCTTTCTCAAATATTGAGACCATTCATAATCTTTTGACAGACGGGTCCTCGCACCGACGCAATGTGTTGAAGTACGGGTGATTTATCTCGGATATATTTCGAGTATTTATTACTATTATTATTATGTTCTCCCGCCAGGCCCTTTGTATGTTTCTTATGTATCTTCGTATGTATCTTTACGTTCCTGAAGTTCTCCATTGAGCCAAAAAAAGAAAATAAAAATCACATACAACTCACTAGCACTGATAATAATGATAAGGATAATCGACCCATTTATTATTCCACTGTTGGAGTATGGGTCTCCTCTCATATTGAGACGGATGCGAGAGAGTTGCGTTACTATCTAGACATACTTAGTTGTCTACCTACCCCTACAACATCCATCATAAATATTTGCCTAAAGCAATTTATCAAAGGGAATTGAAAACAAAGATGTGTCGTAGACTATCGTAGACCTATTTGTAGATGGCGCGTAGAGTACTACGCACATGTCTCATGACATCAGTGGATTCATAGAGGGTTGATTCCTTAGAGCTAATTAGATCCTTGTACCTCACATAACCCAATCAATCACTAGTACGTGCTCGACATCTGGCACGGAATACCTCTATGAATACTGTTCACTCATTCATACATATTACAGGTAAAAGAATAGAAAGATACCATACCTGCATATATGAATTGATTGTTTTTTATGATAAATATGGAAATTATAAAACCTCACAATAAATATTTAATATTATTTTTAAATAAAATACTATTTTTGTAACGTCCATGTCAGTTGTAAACATAAATATATAATGTTATGTATAATATGTGTGAGGCAAGTATTAAAATATCCGATACGTTACAGTCTCAAATATTTGGATATTGTAATCGAAGTAAAATAATCGAAGCATTCGCGAATAGTAATAGTATGTCGAATTATCTGCTAAATCGAATCCAACAGTAAAAATTATGAAATAAATATGACAATGCTTTGTGTATGTAACTTTTAAATTGAAATTAAAGATTGCCTTAGCATTATAGTTTGAATTGCCGTCCGTATAAATCATGATCAACGATTGATTCACATATTTTACATTCAGCCATATATCTTTAATGAATTTCACTTAAGTATTCATACTTGTAGTCGCTTACTTCGAGGCCGAGTAATTATACCTTGTGACATCTGAACTCTACTACCTAACCCTATGGACAGATAGACTATACGTAGAATGTACAATCAAATATTTATTTATTGATTTTTATATATATGATGTAGTCCAATTAGTTGACTGCCTCGTTGGTCGCGTGGGTGCAAGCGTAATAGCCGATGGTGAGGTCTTGGGTAAAAATTCTGGGTCGGGTACTATTGGATCTTTCTAATTTAGAATTTCTAGTAGTGGCTCAAAGTAGTATGTCGAAAAGAAATAAAACAACGCGAAATTGATAAAAAAATGTAAAAGTTCGTAATAAATACATTTCTGTTTATTGGAAATTAAAAAGAAATTCCTAAGAGATTTCAAAAGAAATCAAAAGAGTAAATTACTGGAAAAGAATTCTCAATTGAAAGAGCTTCGTCGAGTGTTTCAGAACGAGCGTAAATATGAAAAGTAAATTGCGGCATGAATATGCAAGCAGCTGGAATATTAATTCCTTTAGATGTAGTTTTCCTTACTGCTATTGTGAATTTAAATTACATAGAGCGACTCGTACACATGCAAATAGAAAACACATCTGATACGAGTATGCTTAGGATAATATTAACTGGTGCACATGTGTGTGTATTGTAGGCGATACAAATCTTTTTAATTATTTTGAAATGAAATTGATTTCAACTGAGTTGCATAAATCCATCCTATCCTTCCCTATCTTTATCTAGACTATCTCTAGGTGTAATATTACATACAAAATAACAGTAACTAGAGTTTATTATAGTCTCATAATTTATTATGGAGCTATATATGACGATTGGTTTATTATTTCCTTATTAGACACAGTGTCTCCTCAAAACTAAGGAGGTTCAGTCTACAGCTTTGTACTGCAGTATAAAGCCGTAAGCGAAGTTATAAAGTACGAAGACGCACGTTAGAGAACTCTACAACATGTAAATATGTTCACGTTTACATAACAACATAATAAAGACATGAATTTTATATAATCCGGGATAAGCACAGAAAAGTAAAGTTTGATTGAATGGGCACAATTTCTTCAAATACATATCTATTTATCTATGAAATAAAATTACTATCATTCAGTTTAAAGGAAAAATGTTATCTTATATTTATAGTTGGACAAATTTCAAATACAATATGATATTTTACAAGAAAAATATATTTTCCTTTAGATAGCGTGATATTGTAGAGAAAACGATGTTATTTTCTCAAAGGCGTCATTTCATGCGCTCTGCCGGAGTTACTGGCTACGGCGTAGGTCGCTACGCCGTAGATAGGTAAGTAGCGTGCATTATATGTAGATATAGAAGATATATCAAATAGAATTCCGACTAAAATATAGGTACTAAAAATACATCTAATATCTTTAGAATAATGTTAACTGATGCACAAAAACATTTATTGTAAGCGATACAAATATTTTCATATATTTTGCCATAAAATTCATTTCGACTTAGTTGCATGAATCTATCCTATCCTTCCCTGTCGTTATCTACCCTATCTCTAGATTTAATATGACATACAGAATGACAGTTATTATAGTTTTTAATAGTCTCATAATTCAAGCTTAATTTGCATGTTCTTAAGGATAGCTCAACGAGCTTCCTCGTGAGCTGATGAGCGACGTCGTAGAGAGGAAACTAATAAGTTTTACACAATAAATACTTAATATGCAATTAATACAGAGAAATATTTTCATAAATTAATACAGAAACTGAATACATAACCACATGAATGGCATCAAACCACATAAATAAATATTATCAATTTTTTTGTTTGTCACTACAACAGATATACTTATAAGTTATTATAAATACTTTTCCCTGCTCTTTAAATTACGGTTTCTAAATGCAGAAACCGTAATTTAAGGTCAGATACAGACTGATTTGGGAGTCAGAAATCTTCGATCAGCCAGCGTATGTAAAGAGTAGGATGTATATCGATAGAATATAACAAATCTGTAAGGCACTTGGCGCTCGCTGCCTTTCTCGTACACACATGGATTTCTGTATAATATACTTATGTCGGAGTCGGTCATTAGTATGGACATTGAACGCATCGAAAATAGTCATTAGTAGGGACGTTAAACGATTGGAGAAGACGGTCATTAGTACGGATGTTAAACGAAACGCAGCACTATAGCTGGTAGGGAGACGTTGGATAAAGAAGCACTTTTCTATCCTGCCGTCGAAGAGAGCGGATCTTCCACTCTAGGAACTTTTACTCGTTTCGTTTACCCAGTGTTAGTGTTCTCTATAGATAGGCTAATCTGTCAGGCTTTAATAAAAAATGATTATGGTGTACTCGTCGTTTTTCTTTGTTCGATTACCCACATACATGCTCTCACAAATTTACGAAGGTGCAAATAACACCGCCGATCCAACGTTATCCGGACATAAAATGTATCTCCACAGACACAGGCAGGCCTCAGGTGGTGTAACTAAAGATTTGTGGGAAAAATAAAAATTGCGTTTATAACAACTCCTTGAGACGAACAGTAGTTATAGAGCTGCAGATGCGGAGGACAACGATGAAATATATTATTTACAAAGCTCTTAAGTGTTAATTTAAGAATAGCCATACATTAATATAATTTTTTTCTATTCGATATGTACTCTGTGGTTTCTGAAGTGTAGTGGAATACACGTAGCACCGTTTACGTCAGGTACAGAGTCAGAAGATTTATTCTTAATATCATCTGCAAGAGACGGCTCTGTTTCTCGAGTTTTATTCTCTATCTACCTGAGAACGTTGTTCCACAATCGTATACCTTAAGCATAAAAATAACATCTCTTATTATTTTGTATATCGTAGCTGTCCTCTAAATAAACGTATGTTTTATTATACTTTCATTATTTTCTATTGCATGTGATGAGACATTCGTGATTATATAGTTTATTGAAACGGTAATAAAAACATTTTCTATGAAATTGTTGAAAATTTCTGAAATATGATTCTTTAGAACAAGTTAATGGTGGCATTAGCCAGCATTAAGTTGCTAATTTGCAGCATTCGCATTTTATATTCGGATAAGCAATTTGTGCTTCGTAAACTTCTAAGGTAAGTTAACGTAGTTTAATTAATATTATTAGTTTAATTAATATAATATTAACTTATACTCTACAACTATAGAGTATAAAGTATAACTTATATTCTACAACAAATATAATTACTAAAAATGGCCGGCGCTTTACTTGGTAATTTTATATCAATTTGTTTAAGCATAATAAATATTATAGTTAAACTACGTTAACTTACCTGAGAAGCTTACGAAACACAAATTGCTTATCCGCATATAGAATGCCAAGACGAATTCTATTAAATATTTTCCTGCCGTTAGACAAAATCCTTATTAGCATCCCCTTCAGAAAGTCCTTAAGGGATTTGTGTAAAAAATAAATAGAATGTTATTATTTACCTATCAGTTGTATATATCCCTGAGGAGTTTTGCAAAATTATATTAAAGTAAGAGACTTGTCACAAAATACCTTATATTGTCTTTATACATATTATACCTTATGTTATCCAAGAACTGTGATATTCATATTAAAGTAATTTTATTAATACAATGTTATAAGCAATTGTTTTCACTTTACTTCGCTAAACGATTGGATTACTAAAGCTAAATCAAAATTGAAAATATTTCTTAAAATATCTACTAAAAACTATCTTGTTAGTCCGGTAGCTCGTAACTGACTATTGAGTAGGGAGTCACGGGTTCGATGTTTACTCGAGGCACATATTTGTTTTATGAGTATTCATACTCGTTTGTTCAGTGTGTAAATATAAAATATTATATGTATATATAAAAAAAAATAGTTACATAATTATATCTTTCGATTATGTTTTACCATAAAACAGTCTCTGCCTAGTTTATAATAACAGGTCGTGGTGTGTAAAATGTCCCAAATATCATGAAAATGATATTTCGCTATCTTCGCTTTAACAAGTCGTTTATTTATCTTTAAAACAACGATTAATTAACATGGCTTAATACAAATTGTATTGTTAGAAATCAGAAGTATAATTACTTTGATGAATTTATAACATCCCAAGTTAATTAATAATTAGAAAGCGCAATTTATTCTTACAATCTTATATTACCATTATTAAAATAATTTATAGTTTAAAAGTAAATATGTAATTAGTAAGATTAATTTGTAATAAAAGCTGAATTTATTATTAAATAATAAGGAGAATTCTTAATTTATATTTAGGTGATGCAATTAACAATTACAAAGCTAAACTTATAATTAGTATACTTTATAATTATAAAGCTAGATTTATATTTTGCAAATCAGCATAATATAATACATAATATCTTAATTATCACTCTAAAATAATAGAAGTCAAAAGTAGAATTAAAAAGAGCATTTATAATTCCAGAATACATAATTCCATCGTCAGAGGTAAATTATAATTAAAAAGCTAAATTCCAACGAGAAATATAATACCTTCATCGGGGATTGGGGATTTAGCTGGAATGTTATCTTCAACCGCAACGCAATAATGTTCAGTAAGAGGGAACATGAAAAATTCAAATTCAATCGAGCAGAAATCACGCAGCGGTCCCGAGGGTTCCCTATATGTTATAAAAGTTATTGATAAAGTAAATAAATGTTTATTTTGATATTTCCTCTATAACATCTGTAACTCGATGATTAGATACAAGTGCATAATTATGGTTATCGGCTTTATTTCTATGTGTAACTAGTAAGTTTACTGTAATTTGATTTAAAAAGTTTATTTATGTTGGTTATGCATTTTTACACAAATGCAACGGACAGTACAGTTTGAGTATGTATTTTTAAAGTGTCATACGTTAAATAATTTTTTAACACTAAATGACTTCACGTTCTGACTGCCTTGTTCGAGTGGCTTCAAGTGAGCTTACCCATCGAGATGTGTTGACTTCGACACCCGGTTACATAACTTAATAATATGTAAGCAAATGAAACAAACAGTGGTGAGAATGCGTCAATCGCGGGACGGTCGAGCTAAAAAAGTTGCCGTCGACGATCTTCAAGAGAGTCGGCAGAGAAACCTGGGCGTACATACATGTAAGGAGTATTTTTTTTCAAATAGAAGAAACGAAACAAGTTTGTCAGGACTGTAGCCAGCGAAAATCTGGTCTTTGTGTATTGGTACTGGAAATAGGCGTGGCAAGATGTTTATATGTATGAGGCAAATAAAAATACGCAAGCCATGTTATCTCCACCGGGTTCAACTAGTACGATATAAGCGTCGTCGTCTGATTTAAATTTTGCGACACCGGCTAAAGTTCCAATATGTTGCCAGCGTTGAAAAAATCTTATAACCCTACATTGTCTTTGTAAGTTAGCAGGAAGCCTTCTCCGACATGTAGGTGCTTGAATGTAATATTACTTTCATGAATGTTCGAATTTAATAAGAATACATTATGCAATAGAATCATACTTACGTACATTGTTTTATTTAAACCGATACCGTTCTTATTCTAAGTTCCATGAAAGTAAACGTAACGTAACATCACGCCTGTGATTCCAAAAGGAATAGGCAGGGGAGTGTAGTACATCCTCACGATTCGCCACTTATGTTTATATCTCATGAAATAGGTGGTGAGTTTATTGTCAAACACCGGGCACAGATCAAAACTCCAAGTCACTACTAGAAACTCTAAATTATAAAAATCCAACATTTGAACCCAGGACCTCCAGATCAGTAGTCGCTTTGGCAACCACTCGACCAACGATGAAGTTAAACAGTTTTTTACTTTATTAACTTTAATCTATTTTTATAAAAGTTTCGATATACATAATTCAATCACTTAATTAGTTGTACATGCAAGTTACAGTATAAGTTTTACTTGTCACTTCTTTTTATAATAAATACGAAATAAAGTTAATTTAGATATCGTTTTATCGTAGACCGTTAATAATGGATGATAGCCCTGAACTTGAAATTCTTCAAACTATTCTAGCGTAAGTACGAACTACTTTAGTGCCCCTATCAAATAACATTAGGACTGAATGTAGAGCCTATCAGGTCTGTAGATACGTGAGTAGCGAGCATTATTTCAGTCTCAAACCAAATGCTGATATAATAAGTCAGTAAAAATAAAATGATTAAACTGTGCCTCGTGGATTGAAGCAAGATCTTTTCAGAATCGTCTTGAGCGTCCATTACGAATTTACAATAGAAACGTCTACGGTGTAGAGTCGAGTCACGTCTGCTTACGACATTCTTTAATCTTGACTCAGATCAGCCTTATTTTTGTTAACATTTGTACTGTAAGTTGGCTTGAATCTCTTTCTGTTTGATTAATTAACTTTATATTTGTTTCTATACATAAATAATTCTATAAATAAGAAGATATAATTGCAGTTACGAAAATAAAAAATCATAGCTAATGTAGAGTTAATAGGAAATAGCAGAGCAAGTAGTTGTGGAGTTTGTTTAAATCCCATTGCTGTTGTACATTTAAGACACGAGTCATTCCATTGTATTCCGCAGTGTTTTATTTTACTGCAGCAATAAAACTATTTTAATAGTAATAATATTACTATTATATTTATACGCCAGGTCCTTTACGGGATAGACAGGGAGAACCAATATTGAGGAAGAACTAATAATGTCAATTGATTATTATAATAATAAAAATTTTAAATGGCATCAATTTTAATTATTTAATTAATTAATCACTTGATATAATGGTGAAAGAAAACATTATGACAAAACATGCACACCGTAGAGTTTAAAAAAAAAAACACATTTCGCCAGCGTGGCCAACTATGGCATTGACCCTCTCACTCTGAGAGGAGAGCCGTGTCCAAGCATGGAATGATAAAAAGGTTGAAAGAAGCAATTGATGTTATGAATTGTGATGATAATGATTAATTATACGATTGATGATTAATTTAGTTTGATTATACATTATTGCATGAATATTATAAAAAAAAAATTAAATACGAAGCATGTAAGAAAGACGACCCAGTCGTGATCTATTTAAGTAAAAAGCGTGAAAAGATATACATCGTATGCCCTAAATAATTTGGTGACATAAACCTGACCCTTTCCGAACTACTTCAGTGTTCACTACGGAATTATACCAGATGCTATCGTGCGGGGTCACATCTGCTTCCGGTACGTTCCCGACCCTTAGGAAAGGTTTACATACGTCCTATTTATTTCGTTAGAATAAAACATCCAACGCACCATTTGAAGTCAAATATGAACATTATCGATTACTATATAACTAAAGTCTACAATACAATATCAATATTATGAACCAAATCATCTGTGAAAGAAACATCAATAAAAACCAATCTTTATTTCACGCCCTAATTCTTATCTATTCATCGAATTCATATTATAAAACTTTTATCTGCATGAATAAATTTCATCTTCTCACGAAATTCTTTAGGAGAATAGACATATGTGTGCTGAGTGGATTTTTGTAGCGTCAGCAAAAAAATGTAATAGAACATGTTAAAAGCGATTCCACTCACGTGGGTAAATCGTGAGGGAAGATCTCGCTGGGCCGAACTGACCCTCTGAACTACTTTAGTATCCATTGCGTGTACATAGCAGATGTCACAGTTCGGGCCACGTCAGCCAACGTAAAAGTTCGGATATGATACTTTCCACGATACGTAGATCTCTCAATATTATTCTAGCCTGAAAGGGATATTTATTTTGCCTTTAATGAATGTTGTATAAAAACATCTAGATCTCCCATATATTAAGTAAATATATATATCAACTAAAGTAAAGTAGCAAAAAGATCAAAAAGTCTCAAGACCGATTCTGGCAATAACTGAAATTGTATTATCACGAGTATATTTGAAATGTATTTTCTAAACCGGTAATGTTAAAAGTTCAGTTTGAAAAATTCCTTTTGACAAAATACGCTTGCGGTATATCATAATATCGCTTATATTGATCAAATTCAAATTGATGATTGACGTACTAAAGGAAGGGTGTTATTTAAAAGTAAATATTTTTCACACATTATAAGATTCAGATGCCTTCACCTATCATCATTTTTAGGCTGACTCAAAACAAATGCCATTTGGAAATTAAACTAAACGACAATAAAGGACAAATAAACTTATAACAAATCTTAATATGCTAGTTATTAAATATGATGCAATTGTGATACATGTCAGCCTAAACTATGGCTCAAGTTCATCAAATAACATAAAGCGGGCTGAAATATTAAATACGAAAGTTGTAAACACGGACAGATTTACTGGTTTTGCGATGTACGCGTCTATTTTAACCATAGTTTACTGCTGTTGCCATGGTGATTAATGAATTCTAATTGTATTATAATAACATCTCATCATCATATACTAAACTTATGAAGCTGAGTTTATAGATAGTAGAATAAAAAGGGGGAATGAAAACTTTCGCTTTTAATTCAAAGTGTTGTTGTATTGTTTCAATGAAAGGAATGAAAACAAATTTTATAACTCAGTGTCAACGTTGCTCTTGTAAGCAAACCAGCTACGAACAATCACTCTATCTATTTACTATTTATACCATATTACTATTTTAAGTTTAAATATGTTTGGGAACGCGAAAATTGTTGAATGATTTTGATAAACTTAAAAATGTATACATATTATGTTTTGAAAACCGAATTTATTTACTTAGGCCTATTTATATACTAAAGTTACTTTGGTGTATGTTCTAACTTTTACGCCTTTGTATTTACAATTTCATTGCTATTTACACAAAATAAGACAATTGAATAAAATCGGACCGAAGGCTTAAAGTACATTTGCATAAATGTTAATTTTATGTAAAATACGGAATAGAAGGAATTATTTTATTGATTTAAATTCTTTTGATTTATATTACATACGTATTGTGCGTGTATCATGGAAAATGTATTTTACCTTCCCTTAAGCACATCGCATATACTTTGTCGTATAATATTTTCTTTCCGGAGTTGGACTTACATACATACGAACATAGGGATTTTGACATATTTTTACAATTTATTTAAGTATAAGAGCCTTAAGTTACCTATATTTTGAAGAAAATTGAGCAAGAGTAGAGAAGCGAAGCAGAGAAGTGAAGCGGAAAGTTGTCACAGAACTGTTCACTGCAGCGAAGCGAAGCACAATGAGAGTTCGGTAGAGAATGCATCGGACTGAGGATCTAAATACACATGTATATGTAGCTCAGGTTTTCGCTTTGACTTCTATGTTGTTCGATTTTTCTAACTGACCCGTAGGGCCACTGGTTTTCCATTCGTTTTTCACTGATACCTTGGTAAACCAGGTTTTGTGAATTCAATTCCTCTCCAATACAACATTTTACATGATGAACTTTATTATTTACTATTTAGGTAAGTAGTTATTCTTTATATGGGTATTAAGTTACCAAACAATAATACGTATTTATTTATTTTTTTTAATTTCAAACATAATGTTTGAAACGAAGTGTAGTCTTAATTACAGGTAACCACAACGTGCCTCGTTTTCGAGCTTGTTTATTTAATAACATTGCGAGTAGACAAATTACACAAAATGACACAAATAAGGTTGTTAGATTTAAGTTTTTAAAGTTCAATTCATGGGGATGTATAAAATTTAGTAGATTATTAAACTTTAACAGATCATTGCATTTTTAAATTATTTCTTTACGCGGTTATCTGGGATTAGCTTGCCATATGTGAAGTTGTCCCAAGAGAATGCTATATTATTCATATAATTACACCATTACTCCAAGTTTCTTACGGGATAGGCAGAGTGCCAAACGTCTCTTTCCTTACAGAGCTGCTTTCCTTCTACTATATTCATCATTACCTTGATATATATTATTACTTGTGTGTTGTATATTCAATTATTTCTCTCACTCTCTGCTTATCGTCGTCTGCAGCAGAGAGCTCTATTAGACTGGCCACCTTAAATCCAGCAAACTCAGTGAGGCTCGAACAAGGCTATTAGTCTAACTGAAACCATCGCAGGCTTTCAGATGCCAGTTCACCGGATATTCCGGTAAGTGTGTTATCACATCCGCTCTGGTCAGTTTGATAGGGCGCTCGATCTGATAATCTAAAATTGTTTAAGCACTATTTGAAAATATACGAGTAAATGTTTGACGTAATAATATTTAACCCTTTTTCGCTTTTTATAATCATAATTATTGGCAACCCCATTACCTCCCTACTGAACACGGGATTCCTCTCATAATAAAGGGGGTTAAGGCCACAGAC
>DWME01002703.1:0-20081 GCA_018244795.1 Parelbella ahira ahira | reverse complement strand
CCGAGAGCGCGTCATTAAATATGCGTCGCGTATTTAAATTTGCGTCGCGTTACGCTGATGCGGTGCGCGGCCGCGTGCTCGCTGGCGGACGATCGGTGTGCTGCGTGTGGAACCGTAGAATCGTCGGATTCAATATCATATGATAAAGGTCACATGTTAACCATTCAAAAATATCATTTAATTATTGTCTTTTTTGTTTTTGCTTGCCTACCCGGTGCGTGCCGTCCGCCTAGCCCGTAAAGGACTCGGCACTATGATATAATAATAATATTTTTGTTTTATAACATTATCTTGATTATTTTAATGAAACTGACGTACACTTTTGGTAGATTAGGTAGATTTTTTATCGGTATAATAATTATTCGATTGTACGTTGAGTCATCGAATCCATCATCATTAAAGAAGTAGGTAATTATTGTATATGTATACTTTGTTTTTCAGAAAAGGTTTTAATAATTACGAGGAAAATGACAGGCCAACGTTTTTTTATAATAAAGAAATTAACTTGGCATTTTAACTGTGGGAGATTTTAATTTTATACAATTTCTGACTGCCGCAATGTAAGGTGTTAATGAACGATAGATGGTGTCATACATTTTCTTTTCCACTGTTAGACCCAGGTCTTCTCTCAGAATGAGAAGGTAAGACAAGTAAGGTAAGTCTTAAATGTTGACAATGGTGTGTTGTCAGTGTTCGCACATCTCAGAAAATGATATGAAGAACTTTGAAGTGTGCTTGAAGAGAAACAAGCACTAGAGCTGCGTGGTGGACGCTCTAGGCTTCCTGCGGCTACGATAGAGCCGTACGTATCAGTGAGACGTAAATATGTCTGCTTTATAATTTTGTCGCATTGCCACTATACATATATCTAAAACTCGTCAAAGGAAGCCTGGTCGCCTAGACATTATTTAGTCAATAGTCACAGACACTAGCACGGCTAACAATGGGTAGATCGTGCTGTCATTTGTTCTCTAATGCTACAATTTAATAAGAGATTTTCTTCAATTTTAGTAATCATAGTTGCGTTTTTACATATATTTATATAGTATAATGTCCATTATAACTGCTGTCGTTATTATAAATCAATTTTTAAAACGTAATTAATTCTACCTATTTTATTTTTTAAATTAATTTCTACGTGATTGTTTTGCTTTATCTTAGTTATCCAGATAGATAATTTAATAATCCAAGTCATTATGATTATTATATTTCTATAATTTCATTTCGAAACGCGTATAGGTATTAATCAAAATGTTTAGTAAACTTCGTTACGTGTGGCGCCTACTGTTCCCATATAAATCGGGACATGTAATTGAAATCGTATTTCACAAGACCTATTCTAGCCATTAGGTTTATTAGGTATAATTGAGGTATAATGACCAAACATGACTTTCATTGAGTGTATGTATATACCTTATAATGAATAAAAGAATTTGAATTTGAATTAGTCATAACCTACGAACCTATTTAGTGGTAGAAAACCTAAATAATTTCAATACAAACTTTCGTCGCTTATTTTCAATATTTTGTATTAGATAAAAAGGTTTTTTTAGAGGGCTATATCCTTTACAAGGTTTAAAACAACTTCCTTCGAACATTTCATCAAAATCTTTGTAGTTATTGTTATGTTATTCCATAACAGGAAGACCAAGTGACTTTCGCATTTATAATATTATATAAAACACATGAAATTTTATCATTATTACACAATTACGTGAATGATAAGAATTCACGACTTTAATAAGTATAACCATTTCTAAAATTAGACATCTCATACTGTGTAATTATTTTATTGCTATAATTATCTTGGACTTTTTTTATTTACTTTGTCTCTCTAAACATAGTAGTGTTTGCGGTAATTCCTTAGATATTTTACAAAATGTTATATAGTAGGTATGTATAGTTTTTAAAGAACACACAATACTTATAATATGCGCAGTTCTAAACTAAACATTTTACTGATTGAATATGGTATGGTGTGGTACCTCATATGCTAACCTGCACTTGCCAATATTAGCAAACGATTACTTTAACAATTGTCCCTCTGGTCGGACATGTGGGCAACAGTGGAACGATAAAGGGATCTATGATGACGATTGCTCACGATAAAATCACTACAGAAATATAATACTCTAGTCCACATTACGAATCCCGTGTGCAAAGAGCTCAATGACAATCTGACCTTCAACCGTTTAACGTTCTTCAGTTAATCAATGTGTTACTGTTGGATGAATGAGCGCAACTACATAGTATATAGTTTGTTCGTTTTGATGTTTGTCACGCCAGTGAGAATCCATAATGTTTCGAGTCGCGACCAAAAATCGTGTCATCTCTGTTTGTTTACGACCTACTGATAACTTTAAAAATATAATTTTAGTGTGCATTTGTACAATTGGCTTATAAATGTACATTTTAATTAAGATCATATTGTATTTGTAAATTTACACAGACAAATTGTGATTGTGGATAAGTGCACGGACACATTGTATATGTGTGTGTGCGTTTTGATTGAATGCTATATATTACTAATAGGCAAGCATACGATAGCTCTAAATACACGTAAAACTATCAGCAAATATTTATAGACTAGCTGCAATACCCGGCGCTGCTCTATCGAAATAAAAATAAATATTACGCTTTTAACGTAACTACGCCTAATTTAATGCTTTATTTTGCGATTGAAGTTATTTTCTTTCCTCTTTCTAATTATATTAATTTTGAAAAACTTATTACAGACGATATTTTTATGAAAGTATACCAAACATACAAAACATTCGAATGTGATTGGATTAAATATTTCAAAGGTTTCTCGATTGACTCATATGTTAAACAGTCAACGGGTATTATAGTGGGTACTTAACGGCAAATATAAATTGTCTGGATCCTGGAAACAAAACGGCAATGACGTAACAGGAAGACTCGTTCGTATCTGGACATAATACCGTATATTTCCTTAACCGCATAGGACGTGAACCACGAAACAGAATAACCGCGATAATAATAACAACATAACAACGCGCCTGTATTTAGCCGAAGGCGTGAGCATAGTAGTGTAGTACGCTCCCACGATTTATCAGTTACGTTTTACATCTCACAAAGGAATAGGGGGTGAGCCTATTGCCCAACACACCGCGCCCAGGTATTAATTAAATATTTAAAGCACTCCTCGTGAAGTACAGTTTATAAAAATCATATTATACTATTATGACAGTTATTTATAAATAGGATATAATTTAACTTATGATTTTGACCAGCGTGATAGACTATGGCTTAAAAAAATTCAGAGGAGACCCGGGTCTAACAGGAGAGCCAAAACAGTTTGATGACGATATTATAAGCTCACAGCAGATGACTTTGATTTTTAATAGTTTGCTATGTAGCCAAGAATAAAAAGGTGTCCATAAAATAACTACTGAAAAACAGCGCCGCACGGGACTATGGTCTCGTTTCAGCAGAGGCCGAGTCATGCCTCAATGCCGGTGTTTAGTTTGTAAGGTGCAAATTCTTGTAAGTTGTTTATTTTTTTGTGCCATAAACGCTATTACTAATAACTTATTTCAAAACCGATTCACGTGTGCAGTAATTTTTGTTGTGGTATTACTTTGTTGCTTCTCTACTGTGTATATTGTAATGCACTCGGTGAGACACTTGATAAGATACGCAAATATTTACTACCCAATTTCACGTACATTCCAGTATGAGACAATGTTTTATTTGCAATGTGATTATAAAAAAAATGTCCGAAAATTCAATATCAATTGTTGTTACAAATTAATTTATTAGGCAGAAATATATCTTTATCGGTATATTTTACAAAATAATATATGTCGCCACGGTAATTAATTAGTATTCTACAGTTGTCCTAATTTTTTGAATTTCCCGCGAAATATATTTTGCAGAAAAAATTAACAAGTACATCACGGTTGTCGATATTAATTTATTATGTGAAATGTTTTTGTAGAATATTTCTTGAATATTTTCAGAAAATTTATTCAAGTATTTAATAGCTGTCGTAATTACTTTAATTTGCTAAATTGTGTGTTATGGATTTTCATATATTACGAAACAATAAACATTGCAAAAAAATACCAATTACGTAACATTTTTCCATGTTTTAAATTTCCTTGACGTATTACTTTTTAGATTTCGCCGGTTGTTTTGTCTACATTTAAGTATAAACTGATTTAGCATTGTCAAAACGTATGTATGTATATAAGTAGGTATGTTCTTGTTTCGCTATCTTTGTCCCAAAATTAAATACAAATATTTCTAGTCCAAATTTAACACTGAAATATATTGAGGTAATAACACAAAAACGACAAGGGGAAGATTTGTACTGGATTAAATTGCTATCAGTCAGAATGTATAATGATTTCTTTCACACAAAAATTTAGTCTCATACAACACCGATACCCATCCGATATCATATTCCCATATTTCATAATAAAACCTGATTATTAATAAATACTGTAAAATGACAATAAATAAATATCTTGGAACATATTTACATACAGCTATCTGATACCAAACTAGGTAGAATCTATGTTCTGATAGCAGATCGCTGGTACACTACATAAATACTAATTTTATACCTAACATGTTATATAAAACATTGTAAGATTTATTAAATTTCATTCAACTTGAACGATCTTCAGAATATTACAATTGAGAAATAATTTCGAGCTTAATGCATAAAGCATTCTTTTCAAGTTATCCATTGATAATAAGCGACTAAATAGGGTAATAAAAAGCGATACTCACTTGTAAACTAATATGCACGTGCATTTCGTTAATGATAAAATTCATATATTCAATAATCGTTATCTTTCCCGACAGATGGCGCCAATGCGCGGCGAACGCGGCGGATCCCCAGCGCGAGGCGCACGCGCCTCCCTGCCTCTGCCTCGCCGCCTCATCCGGCAGATCGCGAGGCACGTTGCGTCTAGTGGCCGCTCTCTCCGCCGCCTAGAGGTCTCCGGCCGGATCATCGACAACTTCGACGACATCGACGACGCCTCGGACGATTCAGACTTCGAAGCACAACAACCTGCGTGAGTTCATTTTCGTTCTACACGTGTAAAACGACTGCGAAACTCTGCCAAACGTGCAGGTAGGTTTCCAAAACTTAACAGCATTCAACAAATGGAAAACGCTGGATTTTATAATCGCCTTATACTTCGCCAAATGGGTCTTCGCCCTGTCATCAATAGTTTTGATTTGATTGAATAAGTCATCTATTTGGAAAACATCGAGCGTTGCAGTCTGCGTTAGAAATATTTTGTATTATCTATAAATACTTCTAAATTTGCTCTCCACTATAATTCCCCTGTTCCGTTAACAAACCGTTGACGGGCTACATCTATTTGTCAAGATTAGTTCTACTTAATCATCTTACCAGATAATACCAGGTACGAGAATTTCTTTTAAAATTACAGTTGTTTCGATAAATAACAAGAGTGTAAGGTATATCGCTTTCAACGGACATACCTTTCGTCACTTGAAGGTTTTTAGAGTGATCGGTGACAACTTCAATGTCACCTTTCGTTTGAGACACAGCAATTGGCATGAATAGAACCTACTTTACAAATGCCTCTTTTAATTCTCAAGATTGTCGACACGAAAAGCTACAATAAATAATTTGTCTATTCTCCCGTCACTTACTTGCGCCAGATTTAAGACAGTTTCGTTGGTTGTGGGCGGCGTCTGCAACATCACTGCACGCATCATTTATAAATCTAGAAACGTCGACAATGTTTCGTATTTAACTTATGTCATCCATTTCCATGTGTATTCCTGTAGTATTATTAGCTTTTAACTCACAGATGGATGTTTTATTCGGTCTGAGACAATTATATATGAATTATTTCAAAACTTGAAACCTACGAGTATTGATAAAAAGGAAACATTAATAAATTTTATTTAAAACTTGTATATGTTGTATTTATGGACTATGGACGGCTCTTTTTGTATACGTGATAGGCTAACCTCCGTCCGCGATCCCGTGTGATGGAAAGTGCAGAAGTGTCTTGCTATGGACCACGGTGGTCATAAAGCTTATTCACGCTTGTTCTATTAATGTAAGATAAATATTGTTATTTAGAATAATTGATATTCAATTATCATAATGGTACATAAACAAGTATTATGCGTCGTACCTCGTACCGTTGCCTCGATGACGTGGCGTTAATTTTTGAAATCTGACGTGAGTATGTAACGATTTAGATGTACGTTATATGGCGTTGATTTGTAATGAATCAGTGTTAAGAATAGGATCGTGAACAACACGGAGCAACAGATAGTTTACTTGTGACTTAGAACATACAGAAAGACAAAAAAATTGAAAAACTTATTAATGAATGTCATTTATATCTTGTCCTCTCCTCTCTCGCTAGAGAAAAATAATTTTATGAATACGATCGTCAAGTAACTGGGTCAAAATATTGTCACATTGTTACCAGTGAACGTGAATAAAATGCCATATTTCTTTACAATAAAGTATTGAACTACATTTTCGTCACAATTTTGTTGTATATTCTATCTTATACTATACAATACTGACTCGATTGAATGTTTGAAGTAATTGTTTACATAATTCATATATATAAGGAAGAGCATAGGAGGAAAAGGATAAAAAAGGATATTTCAAAAGCGTTTTTCAGTTCTAGAATTCCTTGAACAAAGCCGCGGTGAAATTCTTTGTCGTTAAAACTCTTCATGTGGTGAGAACGCTTTGCTCCCATGGAAATATTTAGGTTTCCTCTTAAAATAAATATCGCCACACCCTGTTTATGTTTTATATGATATTAAAGTGGTCTCCGTTGCTTTTTCTCATGTGGAGACATTTTTAAAACTTTATTTGGATTTGCAACTTAAATCATAAACGACTAGACTGCTAAAACTATAAATTAAGAAAAATTGTGGTTTATAGTGATCTTCAATTTGTTTTTCAAATGCGCGTCTTTTTTGTATATTTTAACTGCAACCTTCATAATATTCTATTCAATTATTCATTTATCGGTTTTTTTTTTTCAAATTTTAGACAGCGAACGACTATTGTTGTACCGGACCCAATTATTTAGGCAGATCGTTTGGGACATATAGGCCGGAACGATCGATCAATGCCAAGTTGGAATCGTACGTCGTGTGATGATAAGTTATCATTTCTGTTTTTTGGGTTACCGGGTAAGACAAGGGACCTTGATAAACTGCTAGCTTGATTGATGAAGCGTGAAATCTTCTACACACAGAGACACGTGAAATATTGCTGTTTTGGGCAATTTTTTTGGGCAAAAATTTAGTACGTTTTTTAGAGATAATAAACGAAATATAGAATTTAAAAGTCGTTATCTCACTAATGATTGTGGCTTTTATTACGAACTCTAGAACTGTAGGTGCGTGTAAAGGACAAATATTCCGTAATGTTCTCTGAAGCATGTAAAGTTTACCAATCCGAACTCGATTGAGATGATAAAGCATCGTACTCTTAGCATTCTAAAAGGAAACCCTGCGTGAGGGCTATCGCGAAATAGGACCCAAATCCTTCATAAGCTTTCAGATTCGTTCCTATTGTAAAGATTAGATTTAAAATCGTCATGACTGGATGATGATGGAAGTGTATATTAAAAATACCTAAATATATCCCCAACAGGGTGGCGTGCGGTGGTGGCAATGCTGGAAACCTGCCACCGGCCGATCACGACGATGACCTCACCAGTCTCAGTTGGCTGCAGGACAGAAATTTATTGCGAGGTAAATATTTACATATGTATATGTACAAACATATATACATATATCCATCAGATATGAACCCCCTTTATGAAGATATTCCAGAAAAGAGTTGTGGTGAATCTGTGGTGGTAAAAAAATTATAATCTACACCAGTGTCAGTACGCTGCCTTTTTGGTCGAGTAGTTACAAAGCGCGAGTGCAGGTCGAGAGCTCCTATGTTCAAATCCCGGGTCAAGTACTATTAGATTTTTCTATTATAACTTAGATGTTCTAGTATTGACCCGTAGTCCGCATTTGTGGCCAATGTATGGCAGTATGCTCACCACCTATTCCATTGTGGAACGTAAACGTTATCTGTTGAGACGTTTGAGAGAGCCTACCCCTTCGAGGATTACAGGCGTGAGTTGCTTTATATAAGTGTTTATTAAACAATGTATGCAATGTGAGTTTGTCAGTCGTGTGGTTTCCGCAGTACTCCTGCGTTTCTTAAGATCAGATGGTTGGTTCCGAGTTATCCAAGTATATTCTTACCTGTATATATTATCTTATGGCTTTAAAAAGTATTAACAAATTTAAATAAGGCCTTGCTGCTATTAATTCGATCTTCTTATGTATACATATATGATATGGTTGTAGAATATCTATATCATAATGAGATTATAAAAAATAACAAAAGAATATTTCTTTTCAGGCATAAATTTAACAAAAGGCGACATGGAGGACACAAAAATGCTTACAAGTAGAGTTATTGTCAAAGTGAGTAAAAATAACTATAATAAAAATAATAATGTATGTAGGGAGTGTGAAATGAGAAGTGAAGAGAAGAAGAAGTGCAAGGAGTGTGAAGGATCTGTTGTTCACTGATTCGTATCTCGATATAATACATATATTGCCACATTGATGAATAATTTTGAAGAGCCCTCTATTACCGCGAAGAGTTATGCCCAATGAACAACGAGACCTTGATCCGTCATCCGCTCAGCACCCAAGGTCATATATTACGTCATCAACAGAATACCAGTTCTCAGAATGAACAGTTGAACAAACACCATGTCCTCTATCGGAATGCTTTGTAATTGAATAAATAATATCTCCTATGAATGTTAGAGCATTATTATAGCATCCATTCAGCTCCCTTATGCGATACCCAGAGAGTATAGAGTTCCAAATACCTCTATTCTTCAAAACAAGACGTGCTTCTTCCACATTCATTCAAGTCTCTTCATACCCATACATCAATTTCGGACTCTTGCAACTCCCCCATTAGCAAGTTAGAATACAACATACCTATTCATGACACGAAAGGTACACTCACAGAAAAATATTTATGTAACCAACATGGATTTTCACTTACAATTAATAAAATAGGCTGGGAGTAGGCTGATGATGATGATGATAATGATGGTGATGGTGATGATGATGATGATGATGATGATAATGATGGTGATGGTGATGGTGATGATGATGATGATGATGATGATGATGAATTAGGCTTGGAATGCCAACTTATTTCCTAACCGCAACACAAAGCACAAGAGAATATTGTAATGAATTTTAGTCATAAAACATGATGTAGCCTTTGTTATAAATTATTTCTGTCATAACTCTGCTCTCTTTGTGTTTGTTCTATCAATGTACATCTGTGTACACAAGTGCAATGGTTCATACAGCGCAGTGTTCGTGATGTTCAAAACGTCACTGTTTGATGTGTAAATAAATGTAAATGTAATTGTAGAGTATTGGCCAAGTGACCTCGTTTCAAATTTGTCGTTTGGAAATTCTCCGTCACGCTTATTATTATAATTATTATCAATATTACATATGTACATATTGTCACACCTATTTTACATAAGGGTAGGTAGAGATTAAGCCTTAGCAGACTTCTTAAACCTCCTCTCCTTCCTTCTTTCGGCTACTCTATTTATATTTTGTCTCGTAATTTCCAAATTTTCAAGCTGGATTAGAAATAATAATTATCATAATATCTTTATTTGCCCTAATCCATCTATTTAAAAAGAAAGAAGTATACAATGAAACGTAAAAAGGTCGGTGATAATGATACTGTTTTAAAAATGAAATATCTTTACACTGCTTACGAATTAAATTTTTATTACCTCAACCTAGGACAATAGTAATTAAAAAAACCGTTTACTCATGTGTGTTCCAGACTGAGGCCAAAACGCCCCCACCAGTAGTGCGCATCCCTTCCCCCCCGCGCACGCCCTGCAAGGCGCCCCCCTCCCCGCCGGTGACCACGACTCACACCAAGCCGCCCTACTCCTTCTCCTGCTTGATATTCATGGCGATAGAGGCGGCGCCGGCCCGGGCGCTGCCCGTGAAGGAGATCTACGTGTGGATAGTGCGACACTTCCCCTACTTCCGGCACGCGCCGCAGGGCTGGAAGAACAGCGTCCGACACAACCTGTCGTTGAACAAGTGCTTTCACAAGGCAAGTTTTTTTTTTTATTTAGCCTAGCGAACAAGCAGACGGGCCACCTACAGTAGAAAAGTGGGAGTGTTCTACACTGTTCTGCCTACCTCTTCGAGGATTGCAGGCGGCATGTTAGGTTATTTATGTATTGACCCCAATTCATTTTCTTTGGTAAATTGATATGTGTATGCAGAGAATGATGAAAGTATAAGAAACACGTCAGGTTTGTACGCATAGAGATGTTTGGAATTCCGTGCCCTGTGCCATTTCCCTAAAGGACACGGCATGACAATGTGACAAAAATAATTTGCATTAATTTCGATGTTTTTTTATTGACAGGTCGCAGCAGCCCCCGGTCTCGGCAAGGGATCCCTATGGACTGTCGATCCACAGCATCGATCTACATTATTGCAGGTATGTACTGTAAAATTTTTTATTACGTATACACATTTTTTTTTCATGTATGAGGGTTGCAAGTGAATTCGAAAGCATTCTTTCGAATATTGGGCATTTCCAGTACGTACGACGATGGCTGTACCTAATGAAAAGTCCACTCAGGCCGTCTGATCCTCATACTTATCGTAATGTTAACTTTTCCAGGCCTTCGGTCGACAGCCAATGCCTCTGGTGGAGCCCGAGCCTCCGGTGACGACGATGAGCGTGGACGTGGCCGTAGGCACCGACATGGAGATCAGGGACGGCTGCGACGCGGAGACGAGCGAGACGACCGACGTGGCCGGCAAGAACGCACCAGATCCTGTTCTGTTCCCGTATTTGGCGAGGAGGCTAGCGGCGGACACCCGCCCCGAACCCGGAGCTGATGAGTACCTGGCAGCGGCGACAGTGCTCGCCATGAAATACGGACCTGCTGTGCTCGATCAGGTAATTTGGACAGTCGCCCCAGTAGGAGCTGTATTGTTTAAAGGTTTAATCCAAAACCGTCTCTGAAACGTATGGCGCCTGAAATATCCAATATTTATAGCTTTTGGTTATTGCCTGTGTTGTTGTGTAAAATGTTTTCTTACAAAGAATTATTTTACCTATTGGATTTTACTCATAAACAAAGTCATTCGTGGTTTAAGATGATTTTAGACATAAACAAACGTAACAGTACGCCTGTACTCCCACGTTTGCCCAGTTACGTTTAAGTCCCATGTAACAGGTGGTGAGCATATTGCCATACACGGGGCACTGATCCAGACTCCGAGACTTTATACATGTAAGAAATAAATGTTTATACATGTAACAATTAAATTTGTTCGATCAAAACGCTTCATCAGGCAAGGTTACTGAATTGGGAGTTCTTAGATAATTTACACGGAAGGGAGGTGAAAAAATTATTGGGAGTTTCTGTTTTAAAATCATAGCTTAACTTCTCAAGAAGAAGGGAGCGAACGGCAAATAGGAGACGTGACTTAAAAATTGAGTCAATGTTAGGGACGGTGGAGGGCGTAGGTAGGTACGCTTTGACCGCGTGGGGGTGTTAAAAGCAATGGTTGTGGTGGTGCCGCAGCTGCCGCCGGCCGCGCACCTGGTGATCTCCCGCTGCGCGCGCGACGAGCACTCGTACAGCGGCGGCGAGGAGCGGCGCACGGCCGAGGCGCTGCTGCACCTGGCCGGCCTGCCGCCGCCGCCGCCCCCCCCGCCGCCGCAGCGCGCCAGCTAGCGCGCCGCCCCCGCACCCCGCGCGCCGCCCCGCGCCCCGCCCCGCCGCGCCGCTCCTCTCGCCGCGCTAAGTGTATAATTTATCCGTTATGGATTTCGTTGCCTTCGATGTAACCTTAAATACTTTTTTGAATAAGTGCCGGCGATTTGCTAGATCGTGCTGAACTAGATGGACGTATACTTAGTATATTGTCATTTATATAGTAATATCGGGCGTTTGCACATTGTACGTAGTCGCTTACGAATTTCTTTTTTCTTTTTTTTCGTGTTAAAATAGGGTAAATTCTTGGACGAAATTGTCGAATTGTATAAACTAATTTCTTATTAAAATACCCATTATTGTCGGCAACAATTGCACTCATCATGAAAATAGGAATCTTTCTGTAAAACGTGAAAAGCCAGTAATTTCAATGCAAACACGAAACCAATTTAAAAGAATTTTCTAAGCAATCGTTGGCACTTCGGCAAAAAAAAATTATTTTCCGTTGTTCAGTTACTTCTCGGTGAACGTCGAATAATGCATATATTTTACTAATGCTTATGATAAATTGTTATGCATTAGTAAATATTATTGCATTAAGTTTTAAATTTGAAGAAATTATGAATAAACATATACAAATGAATATTATTGGACTATTATAAATATTGTAATGTTCGTGTCCCGTTTATGAAGCAATATGACTATTTGTAAAATCTAATATTGTAATGTATCAACGAAATCCCAGGTGATCTTGTGATTTCGTGCTTGGTTTAAGGGTTCTTCGCTACTTTAAGGTAGTCAAAATTGTAGAAGCAAGTCTTCCTATAAATGTCACTTCGGTTAATATCTAGGCGTAACTATTACATGGTCTATGAGTAGGATGATGGAAAATTCGATGATTCTTTTTTCTTTAATTGTCATTACTCTTGTTTTTAATGTTCAATTTTAATTCGAAAGATATTATTCTTTATTGCGATGCGCTATGATCTATTTTAGCATAATTCTTTTACGTACAAGTATACTTAACTTTCCGTGTGTACTGCTCAAACCTTTTTTGTTTTAAGCTTCAAGTATATTTAAGTTAGGAAATGATTAAAAAAAACTGTTTAATCGTGTTTTCTGAAAGAAAATCTATTATTTGGGGGCAAAGCCCCGCCTACAGTGATAGTCGACCGGAAGTTCGTAGAACGCGAATCAATGAATTGGAAATTTGTAGCTCGACATAATCTTTTAGGCTTGTCTATGGTATGCAGGCGTTTTGTCTATGCATACATAAAAAATGTTTACCTTTCTCTAGTCCATTAAAGACAATTATTGTACATTATAATAAAAATGTTACAGTGACACACGCGCGGATGTCCAATCATATATTATTATTATTAATAATAAATTAATAAATTATTCAATTAGTAACGATATATCAGAATTAATATATTGTTAGGCTCGTTTAGTTAGTTAAGGGCCGTCAACACACGCTTCACTTTTAATATTTGATTTAATCAGTGAGCTGTGTGGTGAGCGCTTAATATTTAAAGATATATATATATTTACAAATGTTTAGAATTTGCATATCGGCCGATATTATGGGCATAAATTGCTCCGCTACAAGTAAATTGTGATTAAAAAGGCGACGAATCATACAGTAATTGTTTCTTATCTTTGTACATCACATAACGCTCGTGTTTCCGTTCTCAGACCATATACAATAATAGAATTAATAATATTGATGTTACATTTGTATGTTGAATGATTAATATATTGCCGTCTTCTATAATATTCGATTCCTACAGTTTTCTGTTTTTCTTTTTGTTTAATTTCCCAATAACACTCTCAATCACACTGTGTTAGAAACTCAATAGTGATAGATGTGATAATATTTAGTATGGAATTTTTATTTAAATATAAAATAGAAAAATAGATGCACAGGTGTACTCCTGCATTTAGTTTTTCTCCTGAATAATAAAATTAATAGTCGAAAATCTTTAATGAGTATCTTTAAGAAAAACTATTGTAATAAGTGTAAAGTGTTTATGTATTTCCGTCGGGTTTTTGTTTTTTCTTAAAATGAAGAATGATGCCGGTCATTGCCAGTATAAAATTACGTTACCTCTCATAGTGTTGCCATAGAGCATGAATATACAGATTATTATTTAATATATGTATATACACATATATATATATATTTCGACGGAAATATTTTACACAGTAGACTTAAGATATAATTATGTATTTAGCTTCTGATATTTTATTACGGGATAATGTTGTTACATATGAAATTGAATGATATATAATGTTATATATGAACAATAGAAAGAATATGAGATAGGAGAACAAAGAAGAAGCGACGTGAGATAGTTCACTCTTTAATAATATGTATGTGTTCAAAAGGCCTAGCATTCTCACTGACAGGGCTGAGCAAGACGTACTATTGTAAAAGACAAAGTCCCTTAAAAACGACGTTATATTGAGACAGACAATGTTTTTTTTTTTTATGTGTTTATAACCATAATGAACTTTACAAGAATTGATAGCGACTGAGATGGTGGCTAAGATGATGATTTGCTACCTCCAAACACTGAGTCTCTTAATGGTTGATGCCAGAATGATATTTCCACAAGCCGTGACTAGTCCGATTCACGTTCAACCTCATTACATCTTGGATGGATGGATGGATGGATTGGTTCGTCCCACGCTGCGACGCCAGTGGCGTTGTTTTAGGACTACGGACCTCGAGGACTTCCTCTCTACCCGAACAGTATTACATCATCGATAATGTCTGGACAATAGGAAGTGTCTTGTCTCACTCTCCACGTGAGCTTGCACAGCCGGGTGAACTGTGCGCTGGCAAACAGGGCGATCAAATTATCTAAACGTATATTTTTTCTAACTACCTTGAATTGGAGTGATACAATATTAGTACTAATGTAATATTAAATATATTATAAATCTTTACGATAATACCATAGCGTGTAAGCTTTATTGTTTTGTGTTCATAACGGTGTGATCTTAACGCGGGAACCGTCTGTTGCTACAGTGCGGTGTATGGTTGCGACTATTTCATTGTTTTAATCATATTTAAATTATCTTGAAACAATTTAATATAAACGCGATAATTATAGAAATGATTGGACGAGTTCATATACTTAATTGTAATCTTATTTATAATATTACAATAACACCAATAGAATAATTGAATTTTCGCATCGAAAAATCACCTCATAATTTTGTTCATTTTAATTTATTAAAAAAAATATCTTTAATGTCTTTGTGTGGGGTTTTTTCGTTCTTATATTGTTTATTTGTTAGCTATGTGTAAGAATAATATTTTTTTTTACACATTTCAAATGATTCGAACGTCGTTATTTTTTTTTTAATTTTCAACAGTTGCGCGCCATTCATTCGATGTGTGTTTAAATATAAATAAATTTGTAGGAACATTAAACTAGACTGAATACTGACTGATTTGTGATGAAGCAATATTATTATTTAGCGAAATAACTCGTGTTTAAATATAACACATACCATCTAGAAGTTTACGTTTATTGTTCTGTGTGATTATTTTTGAGATAAATGTCGACGTTTTGATGTTTAAATGTAATAATTATAATTATATATCTGCAAATTTCCTATTTATATAATATTTTAGGACTTTTCATCTATATATGTAGGTATATTAAATGGTGACTTAAATATTTGATTATCACCGCCTCATAGTTGTATAATCGTGTCGATTGGCTGATTGACATGACTTAGCAATTTTGATATCATCCAATTTGGAAACTTGAATTGATTCAATTTAAATGAAAAAATATAAAAAAGATATTACCTTGATAGCACATTTCAATTTTGGTTTAATTTACGTCGTTCAAGTAATATGAAGCGCTCGACGCTGAATACACTCACCGAAGCTATTATCGTCGCATCAAGTCACAGGCAGAAAGAACTGTACGCCAGTTATCTCTTTCTTTACAGAGTTGCCATGCTTCTTTTACATTCATTACTTTTTTTTACACGCCGCCCGTTTCGGAGACTTCTGACAAAATATTTATTTATTGTTTTTATTATAATCCATAGTGTTCCAAGGAACCACATGATAAATATCTGCAGGACTCTAATTTGATGGATATTACTTAAACAATATAATAAAATAATTAGATTCTCAATAATTCAATTCACGTATTACGTAATAAAATATACCTACTGATTCTTTTACGAAATATCGTGCATTAGGAAGTTTGTGGGTTTAGCGCTGCATCGTATACCGTAAGAGCATTCTAGAACTGTCCGAATATGTCGTTTATCGCTACAGGCTATGGAAATATTGCTGTGTGCCAAATACATATATATGTATATACCAATATAACACTAAATACCGTTTATCGAGCGAATCCAAATAAAATATACCAGTAATGAAAAAAATAATTATTTATTCAATATTAACGTTCTGTATGTAACACATAGATAGATTAGCTTGTAAGTGATACTATAAATTATAGATAAATGTAATTCAATTGCTGAATATTATAATATATTTAAATACATACGTTTTTGCTGTATTTAGAGGCGTCTTCCATCTTACTCGTATTGTTTCTCGTAGGTTATTTACATGTAATGCGGTCGAGGAGAGATTTACACACGACTACAACACGACACGACTTCGAGACGAGATGTCGCCGTGTTTAATTTTACTGTGTTTATTATTGATAACGTATTGTGATAGCCATTGTACTTTAAATTTGTACCTCATCGGGTATGTATTAGATGTTTTGAAAATTAAATAATAATAATAATAATAACAATGACATAATATGTTAAAACGCTACGGGTGTCGCGAATTGCAAGTCTCCCCTCGTCCGAGCGTCTCACTAGCCTTTCTTTCGGTGGTATAATGATAATATATTATGTAGATGATGAGAAATGCAGCAATAATTAGTACCTAATCTTAGTACTTCGCTGGTAGATGCTACGTGTATAATTGTGTGATAAAATGCGATGATTTAATTTTTAAGTGCTAAAGTTTTGAATCGAAAGTTTTGTAAGCGCGAGTGCACGCGCGCTCGCCGCCGTACGCCGTGTTATGCAATAAACGGCCGAGCCTCGGCCGCGAGGGCGGTGTGCGCGGTCCGTGCTTACAGAACTGACGTCTAACAGAGTTTATATTATATCGATATGATATTAAAATTGTTGCGGCTCATACCTTATCGTCAAATGTAATTTATGAATTAATTTATTTTTAGTGTTAGGTTAGTATTGCGCTGTTGATTTTGTGACGTGGTTGGTTTAGGTTTGGAAAACGAACATTTTCGAACAAGTAGGTACTAAATGGTTTTTTTTTGGTGTTTTTTTTTGTTTTTTTTAAAGATCGGTTTATGTATAAGGTCGTGACGTCGCCTCGCTCGGTGTTCAAATTGTTTTTTGAGTAATGAAATTATAATTGGAAATAATTCAGTGAATGTTATTTTTTCAGTGAATGTTATTTTCTTTAAAATGACCTTAAAATAAAGATTTCTTCCAAATTTGTGCAAGTCAAGCTCCAAAGGTGACGTCACACTTTGCTAGCTAATATTTTAGTTGTAATTTTTTTGTCCGAACTATATAAGCATAGAAATTATTATTGTTGTTAATATTTTCGCCGGCTTTTGAACGACACTTTTATTGCTATTGTTGAAAATTATTGCCAAATTTTTATTTGTCCTAAAATCTTGTCTTTGTACATATCCATTAAATAAATTATGTACCGAGAATTATTCTGTGTTTCAATTGTATCTATAAATCATTCCAAAATAGGTGTTGTGTGGCTGGAGTGCTATAATTTGAAATATATAAGAACATTTAAAATTATCTACTCTGCGACATGTTTCATGATGCAAATTATACTCATTGTATTCCGCCATATGTATTTTAAGGGACGGGGTGTTCTTCAAACGTGTCGTTAAAAAGTTCTTTTAAAGCAGTCGACGTATTGATAACCTCTCTGATGTTGCACATGTCTTTAAGCGACAGTAACCACGTACCATCAGGAGGGCAGTAGCATGTCCTTTAATATAAAAAAAACAGTTTGGATGTATTCTGCCTAACGATATAGATAAGTATTTTCAACCAATCCTATCTTTACAATATATCACGTAATCATCACGTGTACAAATGAAGATTTGTTCGAAAAATCGTTTTGCCGCGCTCGTGTAAAATGTGGAATAAGCTTCCATCTTAGGTTTTCCCAGAGCAATATGACTTGGGATTCTTCGAGAATACGCTAAGAGAGTTCTCCTTCAAAGCCGGCAAAGCATTGACCACTCCTCGAATGTCGCAAATGTCCATAGGTGTCAGTGGCAACTTACCATCAGGGGGGCCGTCTGCCTGTTTGCCGGCCTAAATAATTAAATATAAAATAAAATATGATGAAAGTAAACAACAATTTACATAAATCGATTTTATTAAAAAAAGAACAAAAAAACGAGGTTCTACGACCGGTCCGTCCATACACATAAATAATATTAGATCGATACTATATCAGCTTATAATAACAATTATAATGTTTACGAGACATCATTTTGAATAACCAAAACGACAGCTCCGCTCATATCAACACGAACTTTACGAAAACGAAACCATTAAAACGTTGATTTCTGCTAAACAGCAATGCTATTATTTTTTTATTATCAAACAATTCTCACAATCACCGAAGGTTCGGTAACTCTAACAACAACAAAAACCGTACTCGAACCAGTTTATTAGTCTATTTAGAGAACTTTCTCTATTCCATAAAACATTCCATAAAAATCTCTCCGCGTCGTTTCGTTTTGTGCAATATCCGCGCTAATTTGAACGGAGCATAATTTACACAATCATTACCATCAATCACCGTCACAGTGACAAATATGAGTGTATATGACCAACAGGAACTGCGCCGGGTCCTATCAGCCCGCGCTGTCCTCGAGTTCTATAGAAATGTCCAACTATCGTTAACACTACTTAGCCGCACCAGTGCCGGCCGCTTCAAGAGAAGTATATCTGCCGCGCCTCCGACGGCGACTGCTCCATGGGACAGTATGGACACTTCAATCTGTGAAAATAATGAATTATTAACATTTTATGTTTCCTCATTTAATAAATTGTAGTATGGCACGGCAAGGTTATCATTGTCAATTGTGTTTGTATAACTACAGTGTCAAAGTCAGTCAGTCAGTGTTGTTTTAAAGTCAATCTTCGAGTAGGGTACTGATGTTATGTTACTTCCAACTAGTGTATATCTAAGATTGTAAGTTGAGTACCAAACTTCGGTGGATACGGGTAAGCGACGAACAGGTGAATACTGACTTGACGCCCATGGCGAGCTTGTTGAGCGCGTCGCGCGAGATGACGTGACCGCAGAGCAGGCGCATGGGCGGGTTGTGGTCGGAGGCCTGCTGGCGCAGGATGGGGCAGGCGAAGACCGAGTGGTAGCCGCCGCCGTCCTCGCCCAGGTCGACCTCGAGCGGCAGCTCGTCGTCTGACCAGGCGGCGATGACGTGCGGGTGCGACATCTTGGCGCGGATGTCGTGCAGCGCCGGCAGCACGCGCGCGCCCGCCACCACGGCGCCGGCCAGCGGCGACAGCGGCGCCAGCCGCAGCAGCGCGCACGCCTCGCGCACGAACACCTCCGCCGCGTCCGCGCCCAGCGCGCGCGCGTCCAGCAGCGGCCGGTAGTGCGCGGGCGCGGGCGGGGAGGGCGCACCGGGCGCTCCGTGCGCGCCGCCGCACCACGCCAGCGCGCACACCGCCGCCTGCAGCGCGCGCTCGTGCCGCGCCGCGTGCGCCGGGAACACGCCGCGCGCGTACTCGATGGCCGCGCGCACGCCCTGCTCGCGCCCCAGCTGCCCGCCATCGCCGAACGTACATCATCCACTTAGCACTCGGTAATCGACATTACACGTTACAGTTTATTTTATTTCCTTTTCAATTTATTATCGAGACCTATTTTTCATGTAACTTGATATATCTTTCTAAGAAAAATTCTGAACGCCCCATTAATATTTGACAGTAAACAAATACTTTGCGTTTGTCACCGCTCGATTAACAGGCCGTTAATCGAGCGGTGACAAACGCAACTGTCGATTGAGAAATCTCGAGTTCCGAGTACTATCTTGAGTTCAAATCTCGGGTCGAGACCAGAGATTTGAACTCAAGATAGTACTCGTACTATTGGATTATTCTAATTTAAAATTTCTATTAGTGACTCGGAGTCTGGATCTGTGCCCGGTGTATGGCAGTAGGCTCACCGCCTATTCCATTATAGGA
>DWME01002702.1:0-20085 GCA_018244795.1 Parelbella ahira ahira | reverse complement strand
GTCTGGCGCACCCCGGGCAACGATCAGCGAATCCCAACGCTGATCGGCTAATCCTTTCACCACGATGACAAACCTGTGTTTGTCATCGACACGCTAAGAAGAAGATTAAATACATATTTATTAAGTGTGTTTGAATATGTAAAAAAATCAACTTGGTTTTTCTCCTATTCAGATACACATAACATATTGTCACGGCTGTATTTGCACGTTAGGCGAGGTGGGTGTGCTCGCGGCAGAGTCCCACGACTAATTCGGTGGGGACTTTGGGGCCGAGACATCTGTGGTCTTATCAATACTTCTCTCCGAGATAGATGTATCCAAACAAGGACTAAATATTTAAAAGATTTTTTAAAGTGTAATATCTGATCGATATGTCTACGACACTCACCTTTTTCGGTTTGTACTTTATAAGTAACAGCGCCAGTCTGCTCATTTACTTGACCTTCCGTCCAATTTGGACCGTATCTCGTGCGCACAGACCGCACATGAGTCCGTACGTAGCCGAGCCGACGTGTGTTAGTAAGGTGGCCACGCGTAGGTCACTTTTTATATCGTTCAAAAGTATGAATTGTTCGATTAATCGCACATATGCCGACCAATTACGAGACTCGTCTAAATCAAATTCGTGCACTTTTCCCAACGGCATCGCGAATTATTTTACACCTCATAACCACTAAAGGATACGCAATGAAACTCGAGAAGGTTCCGAACGAAGCTTTTAATTCTAAAATAACATGTACGTACGTCAACGTTATAAATCTCCTACCCCCAAACGCTTTAATACATCACACTTTGTAGCCTCTATATTGTTACAATTGAAGAGTCTATTCCTTTGGCACGTTAATCTGTTGCCGCGACAGCGATACATCTCGAAAGAGAAAAGTGGTTTGCGGTTTCCAGTCGATTGTTAACGTAAAAATGTCGGCTTCAAACAACAGTGTACAGTTTCAAGCAAAACGCGACGAAGTTATTATCGAAACGTTTTGTACTCGATAGTACAGGATTCTAAATAACTTGATGAAAATTTTATTGACATTTAAAAAGTAGGTACAGACTACAAATACATAATCGAGTTAATTGTCATTTTTAAAGTATAGATTAAAAATAAAGAACTCCTGATTGAACTTTGAAAATTGTATTTTATTCCGGAAGTATTCGAAAAATCGTGATACCGTCTGCTATATTACTATGTATGTAACTTCACGCTTAAACAATGTTTGCAAGACACTACATCGTCTTGGTGCTGGGTATGTCGTAAAACGTCTTATTAATACTCGAACATTTGTCTCGTCGCAGTTATAAATCTACCCATAAACCCTGAATAACCTTCACAAAGCAAAAGCTACCGATAAATGAAAGTTAACAAGCAAATATCGTTATTATGTACGTGAGAAATAAGTCTTTTTACCGGTTTTCTCATCGCATTTGAATTTTATTTTTTGTTATCAATTACCTTTACTGCTAATTGAAAATGTTATTAACGCGAATAAAGAAACACATAAAAGAATTATAAATGTACCACTATAATCATAACGTTTTACCTTTAAAAAATTATCTTTTATCTATTTGACTGCCTTGTTCATTGAGTAGTTGCTAGGGCAACTTCTGATTAAGAGGTCCTCAGTTCGATTCCCAGGCCAAGCAAAATATTATTGAGGGTTTCTAACTGAAAATTCCACGACTATACAGCACGGAATCTGGATTTTGCCCCGTGTGAATAACAAGAGGCTCAACCCCTACTCCACAGTGGGACGTGTAACAACTCCTGAATCGTTGGAGTGTACTACACTCCCTAAAGGCAATACAGGAGCGATGTTATGTTTTTTATCATTTTCATATTGGACACAGGTCTCCGCTCAGTAGTAAAAATAATAAAAATTAAATTAAATTAAAGAAAAACAACATAGAGTGTCCCAAATATTTACAGAACATTTGAGTTGATAGAAAACAGATATTTTGCTGCCGCATTATTGATCTGATTGTATTAAGAGTGGGGATACAAACTATCTCACAAGTATAAAATTGTAAAGGGAGTGAGGGGATGAGGACGGACAATATAGTTATAATACAAGGAGTTGAGAAATAAGCATTGTCTTGAATTAGGTCCGTAATTATTAAGTAACTTAAGTCAGTATTATTAAGTCGCCAAATCGATTACTAATTTAAATTAAATCACTCTGTTTTGAAACTTTCTTATCAAATATAATAAAATCTCTTTCTAGCCTTAGCATAGCGTGCTAATTTACATATAATCTTGACGTAAGCCATGATGTTCATCAAACCAGAAGAACCCGCAATTGTCGAGCAGGCGGCGTCCGCCTCCGCTCCACTCCACCGTTATGGCCACACATGCAATTATAGTGTTTCTCATACTACAGCCTACTACAGGAAGTCCGAATTATAATTATAATTGCAGAAGGTCCAATATGGTTTTGTTAAATAAGAAGCTTGAAATCTGTACAACGGCGATGTTGGACATGTGATAACATCGAATTTATATCATTAAGCTTAATGTTGAAGCAGTGACCGCCTAGTGGTTAAGAATTTATCCTCTCAATCCGGGGGTGCTGAGTTCAAATCCATGGCACGCACTTCATTCCAAAAGTACGTTTCAAGTTTAAATATCACTTACTAACGGTGAAGAAAAGCATCGTGAGGAAACCTGCACACACTTTAGAATTTATAAAAAAAAATTCTAAGTTGTGTGAAGTCTACCAACCCGCACTTGGCCAGCGTGGCAGACTATGGCCTTAACCTTCTCAATATGAGAGGAGATCCATATTCCAACAGTGGAATGACAAATGGGTCGATTTTTATTTATTATTATTATTAAGCTTAATGTTTGGGATCAACACACTAAGCACATCATCATACTGCGATGTTCATTTTCAAGGGCTTAATTTAGATACCTTTTATAATATACATACTTTGCAGCTGACTCAGTGAAAAAGTTACAATCGAAACGAGGAAAAAGAAATTGCAATCTGTACCCGAATAAAATATCGCTAACATTTCTATATGTATCTCTCGAAAATTAAATACACATTTAATATTGAATACACCGTTCGCATTTGAAGCTTGAGCTAACATTCAATTACACAGTTGTCGTGGAGCGTACAGCGCAGTCCCGCCTAGCAGTGAAGGCCTGGAGCTGAACCGACGCAACTGCTCATAAGCCGAGGCGACAGCCACCGTACGACTAATTACTCTCCCGTTACTACCACACACGCTACAGTAGGCTCGAGAGTCCTATCACACGGCGCAATGGCCACAGGAAATTGAATTCTCGGTGGCATTCGTTCAGTTTGATTATAACAGCATAATGGACACGGCTGAACGTAACCGCGGTGAACAAATAGAAAATCCATTTTCTAGCTGTATTATTATTGCAGAGCCGGCGAAATTAAATGTAAAATCGATTTATTGTTTAAGTTTAAATTCGTATTGCTGAAGTTTAACTTTTGTGTATCAATTTATTGTTTAATTTGAAACTTTTTGTGTTTAACATAGATATGTCTTTTCGGCATGGCGGGACTCGTTAGGGGCTTCATATGCTCCTGCCAATCGCAAGAATGTCACAGAATTAATCCTTTTGCTTTATGGAATATTACCTTGAGTTGTTCCAAAGGGACATAGTACCTAATTCAGGTCAGTGAGGTCCTTGAGGCTTAACACCTACCTGTATGGCGGAAGGTTCTTAATAAAAGACAGACCAATACGCTGTGTGTGACTGCTATCTATGATACAGCGTGTACTCTTATAAAATAACCAGATTAACAATTATATAATTAAATATTATGGATTTTCTATAGAATTAACCTAAAACACGTATACGTAATAACACGTATACGTAGTAACACCCATACGTAATATCTATATTTCACAATTTCCTGCACATAAAACTATAATCTATGCAATATCTTTAACATTAGCTACAATCGGCACTATCTAAATGAAAAATCATTCAATGTTTTGTTTCTAAATGTTTATCCTGTCTTAACTGGCTTTCTTTTCTCATATATTTCACACGAAATTTTAGTCGAACGTTAAGCACTTTTAGTATGAAATGCGATGATCCCGCGAGCCAGATGGTCAGACAGTCGGTACGTTACGAGAGCGGCATTGACCGGTGACAAAGATTATACACTATATATGTATACCACTAGAAAAATGTTATTTTGCTTCTATAATTTTCCATATGATTTAAAGATAATTAAAATTAAAATGAACATATTGACAATAAACAATGCCACAATGGTCTCACTGTGACTCAAAAAAATTTATTGCGTTACAAGGAATAATTACAAAATTATTACATTTTTCACTATAGAAATGTAGTTTTTTAATACATTTGCAATAAAATGGTTTTATTTGATAGCAAAAGATAAGCAGACGTTCTCCTTATGCATTGTTTTAAAAAATATTTCGGAAAGTAGAAGGACTTTCTTGATTCGTATTGGAGTCTAAGCCCATTTCGGTCTTCCATACAGACTATACATTTACTTATTTTATAATAATAAAAAGAACTGAGTCTTATTCGAATCCAACATTTAAATAGATACAAGCACAACTGGTGTACTTAAGATAATCTGTGGCGGCGATTTCTTTTTACATTCATAGAAGCGTAACCCGGTGGTTGTCGCACGCTCGCCCGGTTCCCGCGGGATGCCATCTCGTACCGCGCGCTCGACTGCGCTTACGTTTTAATTGATCTCAATGTTCGCGACGAATCGACTCGCTACGGAAATGATTTTTGTAATCCACTGACTCACTCCTGTCGAGTTTCATTCGTTTCCGCGGACCGCCGCGTGGCTATATTATTAGCCGACAGTAATATTAACTTTCCTATTATATTTATTGATAAAAAGCCGATTCGCACTGTCCATTATATCAACTCCTTTACGTATTGAATGTTTAGTGTTATTAGAAGCTATACAATCCAAATACAGTAGCTGTGTAAAACAGCGACAGGAGACAGTAGCGTGTATGGAGAAATAAACATTGCACCCGTGTAAGGCTATGGCAAAAATGGTCGTAACTTTAACTGTTTCACAAATAGTTGAGATCAGCATCCGACCGCCAACACTTCGACTTAAGCATCAATCAAATCGATCCTAACATATTTAAATATGATCCTTATTTGTATGGGGCATTAGTCGAAGTTTGCATATACGATTTTGACAGTTGGCGTGCGTACCGCACCACTTTATTGGAGCGTGTCGCGATAAATTAGCGCCGCGGCCGTAAGTTGCGGTACGCGGTGCGGCGCTGGAGATTCATCGAATAATTGTACTGCCAATAGCTTAACACGGCCTTTTTATTTTGAACGTAGCGATGCGAAGTAGCCGGTGGCATTTTAATGTGACGGCTGAACACATAACCGCACTTAATTTTGTCCTAATGCGAACCCGGGTCCAGGAATCTTGGGCTTTAGTTTGCTACGTTTTTCTCCCAAGAATATATGTGAACGGAATCACCGATGAGCCAGATAAGGCGAGTATTTCTTTAAATATGCAAAGTGCAAACTTTGTGGCTCTCTTCCGACAGGATGCTGAATAATTTTACACGCTCTTAATGCTTGCGTGTCCTTTTAATTCAAGCGCTTTGCATTGACACAGTAACAGGGAATGTAAATTATTTAAAGACTGAACGAGAGTAATTACTTAAGATATGCATTAATGGATAAGGAGGAAATCTTCGGAATATCAAGACACAGTATGAAATGTTAAAGAGACAATACTCAGACACGTATTTGTTGCAATAATTATTTGCAAAATTGTTATTTGATTTTACTTTGAATCCAGGAAGTATTTTGAAAGTACAATTATATCTTTAGGAGCAATTTCACCTAAGAACAACATCATTACAGAGATAAGCTTTATGATTCAGCTATTATTATAATCCACCCAACACCAATAATGAGACAATTTACCTGCTTCATACGGAAATGGTAGTTAAAAGTACATAAAACTCATAAAATCAGTACTGTCAACATCACTATACAATAACTTTAGAAATCATCTAACATCGTGCATACCAGACAATCAATTAAAAATCTAACTCGAACAGCAATAGCCATCTATTGTCTAGACAGATAGCAATAAAATCTATGGAATCGCAAGATAATGAACAAGGATATACGAGCTGCGACGAGCAACATCCTGTGTTCGGGTGTGAGCACAGACGGACCAGTTACCTGTCTCCCGGTTTATATCCTCATAAATAACTGTTGTTGTTGTTGTGTTGAAATACTAGCTACTGTAATTGATAAGACATGTACGAATAAATGCAGAAAAAGTAATGGGTTATCTACAATGATTTTGTAAGCATGCAATTGAGATATAAGATTAAAGTTTTTTTGTTCCGCAGGTTGTCAAGCGAAAGGTCATGTGACGACAAGTTAACACCCAACAGTTATTTGCAGTAGAGAAATACAAACACTTTGACCACAAGACGAATTAAAAATTATATGTATCGCATTCAAAATTTGAATATAATCAAATAAAAAATATTGGAAATGTTGCAGTTTCGATTCTAACCAGTAATTTTACTTATAACCAAATAATCTATTATAATACATAATAGTTCATTATAATACTCTCAATAAATCTCAAGACAGCGGCTTAAAATTACGTATATTTAAATAGATGATTTTAACGTACATCTCGATTTATTTCGCGGTTATAATTATTATTATTAAATCGTTAAATCAGATCCCTTACCTGATAGACATAGAATGCAGAGTACTAAATATATCTATTCTTACAGATCTAACGTGCTTCGTCTGCATTATTGTCACATATAAATTGACATGCAGGCCTTATTACAGTTTAGAAATTGCTATTAAAAAGTTATTAAAAATGACTAAAATGTGTATTGGCATTTAGTAAACTAAGCGCAAGAAACAAGTAAACCTCATCTCCCTGCGGACACTTTAGCCGGCTCGATCTTGCCAACGTGACATAATTTAGCACCAGCGCCGATGACCAAGACATTTTTCTAAAGACAATACAAGCTCTCAGCCAATGGAATATTCAGAGTGCCTGAAGAATTCTCATTCTCGCACCCACTAATGAATAGCTATTCTTTGAGCATTTTAACTATGGGCCGTGGAATGGCATTCGAGTGTGCAGGTTTCTTAAAAGGTCCTCGATATGCGTTGGACCCTTTCCGCTTCATTTAATTTATGGACACGCACACTTTTTACTCGGTTCACATTAATTATTAAAAACATTAAGATTTCACTCGTCCTTTTAGATTACACTTTCCTTAAAACTCTGTTGACTGCCAAGCTGTATGAATAAAAAAAACATTTAATATTACCTTGTCTGTGACATAAGTCGTGTTTTTTCTTTATGTTTGCTTCGTCAATTACTTCATATATTAATAAATACATATTATTCCATTAATTTTGTTAGTGAAATTCAAGTAACGTGATTTTTTTTTAAATTCCAATACTAGCAGCAGTACTAGAACATGAAACTAAACACCCGTGTTCTCTCTGCCTACTGCGTGAGGAACTTGGCTTAAAGATATGTACATGAAATGAATACTACCTGTCCTATAACATTCCTACATGGCATCACAGAAAATATATTTATGACAAACAATGAACAGTTCTCAGATATAATAAAATATGAGAATGATAATGATATTCAACATCCTGTGATACATTCCGAGCGTGTCGCGTCCTCCAAATTTAATTAACTACGCCGCAATAGAAAACATTCGTAATAAGGCAATTTTCTACTCGCCGATCCGACACGGCTGTCTACTGAGCATCATTATATAATCTTGATGTATACAAATTCGAGTTCTTACTTCTAATATTCATGATAATAATAATAATATGCCGACCCTCCGTTGGGAACGTTTTGACTCCACCTTTTTTTGTTCCGCTTTTAAAGATTCTTAACAGTACAGTCGGTGACACCGTGTTGGGAATAAATTAATACTGATTAGAGTTTGTCTTGTTTAGTAATATTCAAAATTTCGAACGTGTCGAAGGGATTGTGTGTGAAGATCTGTGGAGCTCGCTATGACAGACACTTGTCTTTTGAATAGTACCGCCTGTCATTACTCAAACTAAATACAAAGATGTGTCTACTAAACTATGCTTTTATATTTTCAAAGTCTATTTCTTGGCTAGCAAAGTCACAATTAGGACAGTTCTAGTCTAACTTTATCAATAGCTTTCAGATAAGAATCCTATAAGGAATCCGCTATACTTTGTTGCTAAAATACCTGAATGAAAACTACCGTTGAAACCCTGATAGGAATGGTGTATTTTAGAGGTAATCGATCTATTTCTTAGCAGTGAGTGGCGTAGTGGTTTAAATTTTACCAAGATAAGTAGAGCTTTGAGTAACTTTACCAAGATAAGTACAACTTTGGGTAACTACTAAGATAAGTACATTTTTAACCTTAAATTCCATTTTCTACAGTCATGGAGGAAGACATCGTGAGATAACTTACACAGCTTAAAGTTCCCTACAATATTCCCTCAGGTGTGTGAAGTCTGCCAATCCCTACTCGACTAGCGTGACAGACTATGTGTAATACACTTCACACTCACTATCAGATATAATCCCGTGTTCAATAGCAAAACGTTGAAAGGTTTGATGATGTGCCGTTTAAGCAGTGCTTGAGTGGCACCAGCACCAGCACCAGCACCAGCACGAGTACCAGCACCAGAACCAGCACCAACTCCAGCACCGTGTTATTTATAACTGTTGCCAAGTAACAGCTCTTATAACGTTGTTTTTTAGTGCAGCATGTGATAGACAGACACATATAACACTAGAAATTCAGTCGTTCAAAAGATAATAACACACCTGTAATCTCTATAACAGTCTTCTTGGTGTTTATATACTCGTACAAACACTCGTGGGTGCGGCAAATATTTAACAGGGAGATTGAATGCTTTGTTTGTATGTATAAAATGTATGTATAATATATGAATGTATGTATAATCTATTAATGTATGAATCCATGTATAATGTGCGAAGGAACGTATATTACATGATAAAAAGAAGTCATATTTTTAATGACCACCAGTAATATTAGCTGTCTTCTATTCATAAACATAAAGAGTTGTTTTCCAGTTTACTTAAAAAAATCCATTTTGTAACACATCATACAACATCCTAGCCAATCCACTTATAACTTAACCCAACTCTTGCTTTTAAGTATTGCAAAATAATAGAGACAAATTCCTATCATTGTTTTTTAATTGACATACATATTTACTCATTTCTGATAAGCTCACTGCAGTCATAGCGCAGTGATGCTAAATTTCATATAGCCAATGCAGGATTGTGAGCTTCGAAACTTAGCACGTGCTGGTAACATAAAAAGGATTATCACTCAATAAAACGAAATACAACATCGTACTGATCCCTGCACGTCTTACAATCCTCTTAAGGGTTGTAATCTATGCCAGGTTTTCATTCCCTTCAAACGAAAAGACCTGTATCTACAAGACAATCGTAATATAAAAAAGTATCAATTGTAATGATTATAGGGTTGTCATATACAGACCGGCTGCCTGATGAACGGTGATGAAATGTATCTACGGACAAATGAAACTAAAGGAATGGTCAGTTTCTCAGGCAGCGCTGCCAGCCCTGAGCCGTTCTATCAACGACGATGCAAATGTACCGATTAGAATGCCACACACACGCCATAATGTCTACCGTTAAAATGCAACGAGGATTGAATGGAAATATTATGGCGCATAAATATTTTACTATTACATAAGTAAAGGTGCACATTCCTTGACTACGGAATTCCTTTCGTGATTTCCTACACATATATTGTGCATATATGTTAAAATATATGTTCTTGACGAAATATTTACCTGAAGATATTTGTATATCTATGTGGTATTTGTGTCTGCTTTTGATCGTAGATGATATCATATGACACATTGCCGTGAGGTAACCCTTTACCATAAAGATACATAAAAAAATTTCATTAGTCAAAATTGTTTTTAAAGCACGTGAAGCCTTTAAGGAGAGATATATCTGGCGCTTGATACTCTCTACCTAGCCCTTAAGGAACTTGATGTAACGATGTAATAATAATTAGAATTATTTATATAATTAATAGCCAATACTGCCATTAAAGAGGATAAAAAACGTTGACTCGTAATATTGAATTGGCTATCATATTTCAGTTTAATTACTTCCGTTATAATTATCCTTTAATGTGTTGATAAATTTTAACGATTTCAGTTAAAGCAATGAGCATTACAACGTTGGAATATAATCAACCGTTCAATAAACGTTACATTACGAGAATTGTAAGTTATATTTAATTGCGAACATTATAAGATGTCGTCCATTTGAGATATCATCCTCGAGTTAAAACGACTAACTGAGAGATAACAGAAGTGGTTTTTATTCCAAACAAGATTCTATTTTACAAGCATTAAAATAACTTGCCAACTAATTTCGAATTATTATAGTGCATATACTGTATAATTACATAACATATAATGTATAATTATAAAAGAGTAGCCAACTGCTCCGTTGGTCGAGAGGTTTCAAGCGAAATTGCCGAGCGAAAGGTGCTGAGTTCGATCCCGAGTTGGGTACCATTGGGTTTTGTTAACTAGAAATTCCCAAAAGCAGCTTGGAGTCTAAAATGTGCCCGTTTAAAGCAATAGGCTCACCACCTATTCTATAATGGGAGACGTAACCAAATTGTTGAAACGTGGGAGTATACTACACTCTTGTACCTGCCCAGAGATATAGGCGTAATGTTACGTTTTGTCATAGTATATACAATGCAACTAAAGGAAGGAAATATCATTCATCATTCTTCTCTAAAACTAAGTACATTCTAAGCACGCCATTTCAATGACGTATATACGTATATATTTAGATTTATAACTAACATTCATTATAATCCTCATAATGTGCATTGTTTCACTAACAACCCATAACAAAACTATAAAACTTCAAACCACGTACTAACTCATTCATAAAAATCCTCAAAAACGCATAATATAACTTCGCTTATCTCCTTATTATTCGAACAACGTATATATTTAAACACACCGACATCTTGTCTTGTATAATTCGTATAAAATCCATAATAAGCTTATAAATAAACTATATGTGTACATAGATTACGCGCCAAACACCTCATTAAATGTCCTACAGTTTTCTTATCTGCGTTTAGACGTACAATGGTCACAAAATAAATGAAGAGTTAGGTTTGAATACGACAGGCTATGGCCGAGTGAGTTATTCAAATGAAGTTTTAAGGCTTATTTCGACTAGCGATTTATTAACGCGTAAATCTGCAGCTCGCTTGATACAGGTCCCTTTTTTGAAAACTGTTTAATATCGGTGTCACTTAAATATGTATCAATCTAATGAAATTGGTTCTCAATTCTGAGGAGATAAATTGTACGCTGGGCGCAATACAAAAACATATTGGAAATATGACAAACTCTTTTTATTAATTTCTGAAATGTCTAAAAAGTAATCTATAAGGTAAAGTGAATGTAAAAAATGAATCTTCACATCGCTATATACACGATGTGATGAGACTTTTCCTAGAGAAAAAAAATTACTAATTAAAGTCTTATCCAAACACAAACGTCCTAGCTTATTTCGACTATATTTTATGTACTTTCATCCGGCGTTCAGCGTATGTTGTGTTCGGGTGCGTACAGAAGTCGCTCGTGTAAAAGTGCTATTCTATACACATTACTGAAGCTAGCCGCTGACATATTCGATAATTTATACGAGTAATGGTCCAGGACGATACTATTCTGTCGGTTGGCCAGCTCTCTATTAAAGGAGCTGACTTTATCTCGCAGGCAGTTCGGCGTCGGCGCTCGGAATCGCGGTGTTTCGGTCTTTTTTGCCATCGTTATATACATTACGTTGTTAACTTTAAGAAAATTTGTTTTGTTACTTACAAGTTCTTAAAAAAATCAAAGTGACGCTAATGTTATAATTTTTTTAACCCTTCTAATACAAACGAGATTAAGCATTATCAATGACATATTAGGTTGATAGTGGTGAGTTTTAAATATAGAAGAAACATGCCAGTTTTACAAAATTATGATTATTGTCACTCGATCCTCGCTGTCTACCCCATAGGAGGCCAGTTATAAAAAATATTAATAATAATGACATATTATTTGATCCAAAGTTACATCATTCTATCATATGCTGTAAATTTACAAAAGTAATCTGACGTAAGTTTTTAAGTGGTAAATTAAGTTTCAGCAATGAAACAACACATAAAACTGTGTCCACATTCAATGAAATTGGATCAATGCGAATAAAAATTCGATCCGCTGCATGAAAGCGTAAAAAAATCCCTAACTTACTTTTTACGACCGTTTTACATTTCGCCTTTGACAGGGATAAAGTAAAAATATTTAAATTTTGAATATAAAGAACTACTTCTGGACATCTTCTAGTGGGTCACTACCGGAAGATATTTTGACTGTTGAGATAAATTATTGCTCTAAAGTGGATAAAAATGTGTATTTTAATAAATTTACATCCGCAGTTGTCGTAACATACATTCCTTGTAGGTACATCTAATAAAATTGTAAATATGACAAGGCATATACCATTTTTTAGAGCGTAAAAGAGAGCTGGAAGCAGTGTATTGGATGGATTTTTCTCATACCGAAACAGAGTATATGGAGGGAGACTAAAATGTTAGAGACTAAAATTAAGGATTATAATCAATTTAAAAGGGATTTTATTACAAACTAAGTGTTCGATTGTTCCGTCAAATTTCCGGAATAATTTCGTAGCTGGCATCGGTAATAAATTGCCAGGTTACCATTGGAACAGACATTTATCAGAGAGTATAGTTTTATTCCTATCCGATGTACGTAAATGTATTCCGGACGTAGTAAAAAGTACATTGTAGCGTGGCCTACACCACACTAAAACCAATGAGAGTTTTACGAGAGCGATATAAAGACGTTTTACAGGTGTGGTCGGGAATTTAAACGCCTTGAGTGGGATAGTTTCAGGTTAAATAAGTTCAGTAGGAGTCAATAACGTTGATGGGATTTTTACGGACTTAGGATAGAATTGAGTGTCTCGTTAGTGTAGTGGCCGCAAGCGCCATTGTTGAACAAAAGATCCCGCGGTCAAAGCCAGGCCCGTGTAGGGTTTCGAGATTTTTTTCTTGAAATTCCCAACAGTAACATAAAGTATGCCCAGTGTAAAGGCATTAGGCTCACCCTCTATTCCATGAGACGCACGTATATGTAACATAACTGGCGAAACTTGGAAGTACTACATTATTCTGCCTACCCCTTGAGAGAATATAATAAATATCCCTTGAGAGTGTTTATTGTAAACCTTCCATCACAAACCAAGTCCATTACGGTATAGGCAGAAAGCACCGAGTGATTATATCTCTCTTCCCATAGACCTGACTTGTTTCTTCTATATTGATTACTCAAACGCACGCCGGTGTCGGAGACTTCTAACTCCCACCTTTACTCTGAATATAACCCATATGATCACATTATTATAAAAACAAGATAATATTTAGCATTTCAAAGAGGAGTTTAACTGACATATACCATAACTGTAATAGGTAGTATATTCCATTAAATAACTTAACGATATAATTAGTAAAGCAACATACTCTAACTTACTTAGGATACCAGTAGATATCCGTAATAGTTGGTAATCAGTTGCATATTAGATGCGGCAGGATAAGAGTTCAGAATATGGTCATGTGTACGCAACATGCTCAACCAGTTGAAATCGTTAGTTATATCGAAAAGGAAATGGGCTAACACGGCGGTAGAAAATATAAAGATGCTGTTGATAGCGACTACATTTTAATTCGTTCCATAGGTATGGCGGTGACAGACTTGTCTAAAAATCGACTGACCGGCTACCATTGAAGCGAATGTCAACGTTCTGGAATAACTCTTCATTAGCACTCATTAGCCTTATACACTTGTAATACTAAATGAACATCCTGTGACTTTTCACACGGGCCATCTCATTCCAAGATAAGGAGAACCCGTGCTATGATAATATGACAGCTGACAAACTACATACATATTATATACACTTAATATGTACATATATGTATATCTACAATCCTAGATTTTTACACTCAGACATTAAACAAATTATTTTGCTCATCACACAAAAACTTTTATTGGGTGGTAATCAAACCTACGACCATTAGCACAGATGCCAGGTTCACTAACTACTGGACGAACAGATACATAAAAATATATACTATATAACTGAAAGTTTGACCGAATAGGGAACTCAACGCTGCGCTAACGAACAGCAATGTAATCCTCTTATACAGCAAATCCAATTGAAATGACGATTTACTGGCAGTTTCACAAACTTTACGAATTAAAAGGCGGTAACCCACTCTGTTCAAAGTTTGTTTGTAAAAGTTACAGCACTGCGCCTATTCACATAATTATGCACCAATTTGACCTGACTGTCGGCGTTCCGACTTGACCGGTCAGAAATTGGCTGCCACATGCCAGTGAGGTATTGGCAATAACAAAAGAAATTTTCCGATTTCACGTTTACTTCCTTTTCGGTTACAATGTACAATGCAAATGGGCAGAAAGAGCAAATCCCCCGTTAATGAAGCCTCCCGCTGTAATCCGCGTGTTTCAGATTTCATGAGACTGTTCAGCTGTGAAGAGTCGGATTAATATGAAACAGTAGCCGTATATGTACCTACATTATTAATAAAATAGTTTATATCTCTGAACTATGGCCCACTGTTACCAGGCTGGTCGACTGCACTTTCAGGCAAGTTTTGATAAAAAATTATTTTATCCTATTTATTTGTGACGTTCAGAACAAAAGGCAAAAGACAGACAGACCTAAAACTATGGGTTTTGAGCTGAACGAGTTTACGTATTTCACACACCTTAGAAAACATTGTGGAGTTGCCTTCTTCATTCTTCATTCTTCTTCATTGCCATGTCTTCATTCGCCGTCGCACATAGTGAATTTTAATCATTATAACGCACATTATATTCTAAAAATGTGTTCGTCAGGATCTAAACTTATTACCCCGGAAAGAGAAGTTGAATTCTGAATCACTAGACTAAAACTGTATTTTTTGAATTTTTTTCATCAATGAATTATTTTTTGAATATTCACTCAAAATTACTCGTATTTACGCAAATGAGTTTGTCGTCTACGTTTGAACACATTCATGCAACGTGTAGGATATAAACTGTACAGAAACTAGCAAAACAAAGCGGAAATTAGCACAAATCGTGTTGGAAAATTACATTTCCCGTTTGCGAAGCGCACACACGATAATTTGTGTAATAAAATTTATGATATTCATAGAAGCGGCGGTCAGCAACAATAGGAATGACAATGCAAACAACAAAATTAAAATCAGCTATCAAATTAGGCCATAACCGAGCGTTTTTTTTTTGTTTTTATTTTGTTTCATAATGTTTTCAGCGAAAAACGAGCGATTTTCGCATTCCTTCTACTATTAAATAATAATCTCATAAATGAATAAAATTTCGATTTAAATGTGAATAACAAGAATTTGTAAAGATTACCGGGTTATTGCAGATACGGTAGAGAACATGTACGTAAGCATGCATGATTCTTGATGTAGATAAAAATGAAATTTAAAAGGTAGAAAATGTTTTTTTAAAAGTGCGCATATTATTGGCGGCTAGTTGTTTTTATTTAATTGAACTAAAATACCGCTAATTGAGCTATCCAATGTCAATAAGGGCCATGTTTGAATATGACTAACCCAGGACCATGGGAATAATTTTTTATAAGAATCAATACCTGTTAAAATAAAAAATACCTATTAAAATTTACAAACTACGTCTCATACTCTACGTCGTACATATTTGTGTTAATTAAACGAATATTTGATGAATATATCAATTTAAAAATCTGGTTTGAATTTATTTAATTCACATACGAAACGGTTGCCAAATACAATATTCAAATGAGTATAACTGTATAGTTTTTATAATGAAAATGACATGACATTTGTTAAAGAATATTAAGTTTGATATTAATATTTAAAATAAGCTGTTTATTTATTGGAGAATAAATATTAGGGAAATATTATTATTAATCGTGGCTATGTTGACATCAGGTGGAATTCTCGTATGTCACGACGAGAGACTTACGACGCTAAGATACAATTCCTCATAAGCCGTCGACTGCGATTAATAAGATAGTCAAATAGTCTTAAGACAGTGATTCTCAAAGTTCAACTAAAAACTGTAAATATTACCCTAATTATGTCAGCAAAGTAGAAATATTTATTGGATTTTGAAAGTTACATTACATTTTTGGACATACGAGAACACAAAAATGCACATTTGTCATTAAATCTTTTGTACAGTGTAGAGCTATTTTAAATAAAGTAATTAAATTATGTATGTATTTGTTGATTAGATGTTGCATTTAAAATTAATATTTACATAGGCGAGTAAACGGAACCCATGAATTCCATAATAGTCAGCAGCCAAATTGCTATAAATATTGCCAATTCACCATTCTTTAGCATTTAGTTGACAATATCTGATAATTGTGCAAAAAGCCCCATAGATCGTAAAACTTCAAACAAATATCTATTAACAAATAGTAAATCAGTCATTGAACCTCTCATTTTGAGAGGAAACTCGTGTCCAATAATGGAACTATAAAAGGGTCAGAATAAAAAACTGTAATTCATTTCGATTTATTGACGTTTCATTAAACTTTGACAATGGGTACATTAGGGTGATAACACAGAAACGTGAGAGATCTGCGTTGGCGGACATTGTTGCTCTCTAATTGGCTAATTGGCTGGCGGGGATAGATCGCGCGATCGCTTCCTCGTTCGGGCGATAATCGCCGCTCTGTCGCTCCCGTCAAACGACGATCCGTATCGCTACACCCATTGAAATGGGCGCTTCTATGTAGGACTATTGTAGGATGTTTTGTGGTCGATTAACAACATAATGTCATGAAATTTAAACTTGTTCTTTTTTTTCATTTTAATACACGTGTCATTAGTTACGCTATATTACAATGATACATAGACAAAATTGGGCGGCTGATTTAGTAGACATATGTAGACGTAACCGTTCAATACTGTAAACATTGAAATTGAAATTTTCTTCTAAAATATAGTTCATTACACAACAACTAAAAAACTAATGTTTTTTGCATAGGTACATACATATAATGTAACATATAATTTATACATAATATTTTCACATATGTGTATACAACACATACATAACATCCATATTTTAAGAACACACCTGGCAACATGATAAAAATTTCCGATAAGAATCAATGCATCACTAATTTATATCAGATTTATTCGTATAGGACTAAACTTCCTACCGATAATCGTGCCCACGCCCTGACGATCACTATCGATAATCCATTGAAACACGCTCACTGAATGTACGATTATTGCCGCTGTTGAAACCTCTTGAAATTATTGTACGATTAATGTTTTGCGTGCGCTCGTTAGGGCTCGACAATTGTTATAGACACGTTCAAGACACGCTATCCACGGTTTTAATGATCTTACTGTATACTTATATCATATCTGTGATCTCTAAGTGGTTTGATTTCCGATAAGAATGTTGATAATAACACTTTGTTAGTTCTATGTATGACAGAAGTGTTTGTCTACCACAGGCGGCCGGTTGCGTTGACCGTCAGATGTAAAGTAATCAAGTTATGATACCTAATCATTAATTATCTGGATTAGTCTTATGGTACATTTAAAATCTAATTTTCTTTAAGGTTTCTTTCTATATGAAGATACATTTTCGTCCCTAAAAAAATTCAATCCTCAAACATAATTATAAATAATGCTTAAATTTAAAAACGGAATTGTCAATCTATGAGCTATACAAAGTAAAGTTTTAACAACCAGAAGTTATATCATATAATTTGTGATGTGTTTGGAATTGTAAAAATATAGTTCCCTGTCAATACACAGGACACAGGGGAACGCATTCGTTTTGCCACCCTCGAAGCATCTCGACACACCTTGTAACGCGTTACTCCGATATGTCCGCTCTGCCATACATTTTTAAAGCGATGCACATGAAAGGGAACACAGAAGGTTTCCAAAATACAGATCCACGTCTCATACGTCACCCTAAAAAGAAAAATATGGTTTATATTTCACGATACGTCCTCGTGAATAACTTGTGCGTAAACAGGAAATACAAAGCCTTGACGTTAAGCATAGTTTTTATATTGGATCGTTTAAAATAGACGTTGCAATGAATCGGGTGATTTTTACCGTGAAAATTTTATTACTATTATTACATCATCATACAAGGCCCTTACAGGGTAGGCAGAAAATAATTGATACAACTAAAACCACTGTTAATTTTTTTATTACAAGCATGTTATATCAAAAAATTAAAATGAGAGAAAAAGAACTCCATGTATGGCAACAAATCATACTCTGTAATCTCACAGTACTTTGTATTAATCCAGATTGGTCGATGTTGTTGAGATATGCAGCACTAATTAACTAAAAATGCAGCAAAACGAGCAAACTTGGCAGCTGATTTAAAAGCAGTCTGTTTCGTCCAATTAAGTTAATTTCGAAAAACAACCAGTTTTTATGGATTAATTATTTTGCTTTAACATAAAAACCTAAAGGCAACTAATTGATTTCATTTATCATCATCACCACCATCAACTCGATTTATCATGCCACTGATGGACACCAGTCTCCTCTCAGAATGAGAAGAGCTAAGGCCATATTTGATAATTGTATACTAAATAGATATGTAGATTCCAAAAATATTTAAGTACCTACTTAGAACCTGTTATTTACTGCAAGCGTGTCACTACCTAACGGGAGGTCCTGGATTCGAATCCCCCGGTCGGGTAGACACTATTGGATTTTTCTAATTGAGTTTATTTTTCACTAGTGACTCGAAGCCTGGATGTGTGGCCGGTGTATGGCAATAGGCTCACCACCTATTTCATGAGACGTAAACGTAACTGGTTAAACATAGGAGAGTACTACACTCCGCTGCCTACCCCTTCGGGAATTACAGGCGTGATATGACGTAAAAACAAGATCGTAGAAACATAGTCATTTAATTTTTCCCATTTACCTGTTTGATGAAGCGCATTCAGACGATAGTATTTCTGTCCTGTCGCCCAAATAGCTGTAGACGGGTCACTCGACCGTGAACGCAAGACACCTCGTCTCTTTGAACGTATAAACCTGGTGTAATTGCGGATTACACACAGATCTAATCAGCGAACTATATAATTCACACTATCTTAACCTAAAACTGGAAATTGTTTTCTTATTCCAGAGTAATTAAGAAATTATGTATAAAGGTGTTTCTTATCTTGCGTATTATATGTACGTTCAAATCGCTTCATTTATGGTAAGTAATTATTAGGATTCCGTAAGTTATTATTTTTTTTACGCTAATTACATTTATATTTATTATTGGTGTAATAGCTCTTTCATAAGCACGCTTTTTGATATAAGAACTTAAATTAGATTGAAATTTCAACCTTAATGAATTATGGTTCAATTCCGACCACTTCCGAAGTGCTATTTGTTAATAAAAGCTTTATTGGGTGTGAACTAGGATCATTATGGCTGTTCGGCTGATTTCACCAGCGATGTATCGAGCTTCGCTTCAGTCGTGAGGCTTTAATTCAACTTTGTTTTCCGATGACTGATGCCCTTTGTTCTGAACTAATAGCTGGTGTCCTTTCACCAATTAATTCTTTGACTTTACTTTATCGTTTATACTAATGGTAAATCGAGGGAATTTATTTAGACGACGTGCGTATTCTGTTCTAGGTATTGAAACAAATATTACCCAACAAACGTAACATCCTCTAATCCCCGAGGAGGTGGGCAGAGGTGTGTAGCACACTCCCACGTTTCACCTATTACGTTTACTTCACAATTTGGAATAAGTGGTGAGCCAATTGCTATATACCGGACACAGATCTAGACTCCGAGCCGTTACTACAAAAAAAATAATAATAATAATCGACCCATTTGTCATTCCACTGTTGGAATATGGGTCTCCTCTCATATTGAGAGGGT
>DWME01002701.1:0-20087 GCA_018244795.1 Parelbella ahira ahira | reverse complement strand
CGTTCCACTGGAGATCCCGGAGCCCTCCTATTAGCGCCGAGGAAGGCCACCGAGGGGGTTTTAGTGCGGTGAAAGTCCCACATAACACGGTATCACTCCCATGGTACGGGGTACCTTTTAGAGGTTTCCCCCGTTAACAAAAAAAAAAAAGGATATTTTTAAACTAAATACATAATTCCACATTTAGAAGAGAGTGCACAATAACACATAAGAGATAATAATTCATTATTTATATCAGTATTTTTTTGTATATAATTAAAACATGACGTTACGCCTGTAATCCCCGAGGAGGTAAATAAAAAGGCGTAGTACACTCTGACGTTTCATCAGTTACGTCCCACCATGGACTAGGAGATATCGTATTCATTAGACACAAATTCAAATTCCAAGCCCTATTATAAGGAATTTCAGTTTAGAAATATTCAACTGTACCCAACCCGGGTATAGAACTCTGGCCTCTCGTACAGCAGCCGCGCTTGCAACCTCTCAACCAACGAGGCAGTCATATATTATGATTTTGCCAAGTGTCCTTCCGTTCATTTCCATTATTCCAACTATTATTATTAATTTATATAAGATAACATATTACATTATAATATGTTGCATGTTTATCATCGTTAATAAGAAAAAAGAATGATTTGGAAAACTACATTGAAATCCCAGCTAATTCTCTAGTAAAAAAAAACTTATGCATTCTCCATTTTGAAACAAAATTCTTTGCGATAAATGAAAATATTTTTTATATTTTATTTAATAATATAATGATAATATTCGAGTTATATATAATGTTTATAATCCTCCGTATGGGTTTTTTACAGTAATGTATAGCTGTAAGGCTAGCCGAGAGTCGGATGTGGACACCATGAGAAACAAGCGAATTGCGCTGGGCGACGAACGTATTAATACTGTCAATTGATTCGATCCAGTTAATGACAGCACATTGACAGCATGGTCTCTAATGAGGATCATTTTGCAAATCTCCCCTACTAATTCTGTTATATCCTATTATTTGGCATAAATTCTCCTCAAGAGACGTATTACCGTATCCTAGGTCCTAAAATGTACTTTACCCTTCTCAACCAACAGCGCCACTTTCAATACCACCCTAATACCGTTCTATTGATGGTAATTTGTCTCATCTAATTCATAATTGAGAGATTGAGAAAAAAATCGTGTCCGATAGTAAACGAGTCGATGATAGAAATGATGATAAATTTAAATTATACAACCGTACATCGCAAGTATTTAAACTCATATCATTAAAACTTCCACCAAGAGTCTAGGCTCCGAGCAATTAAAATTGACTTTACGAGTTCAATTCTCTGAAAAACTTTCAAGTCATCCGCTAACATATAAAATTGTGAAATATAAAAATAGTGAAACCACTTGATTATGTCTTGTAAGCAAAACAGTGACGACTCTACCAAAGGCTTTGCTAAATTCAATGTATACAATGCATCCAATGTTTGGTCATAATCAACATCTACAGCGAGATCCGATTCCAAAAAGAACAAAGTGTAGTGGAAGACACACTACATGTACAGAGTTAAAACGTAAACGTAAAAAAAACAATATCACGACTGTAATCCCCGAAGGGGTAGGCAGATGAGTTTAGTACACTCTTATACACACAGATTTAAAACGACAAGACATTTTTGATATATCCCAACAATACTGGACACGGTAGAGCCAGGGCATGGCGGTTGTTGCCGAGATTTATCTGCAGTCTCTGGCGATATAGCTCCTCCACTTTTAAGCAAACGTCTTATGGAAGCTTTTTCTCTGATTGTTAAGAAGTGCCAAAAAAAGAAAGTTTAATAGTAAAATTAAAAATAATGATTTAGAGTGATGCTGGCGTTCTGGCATTGTTCACAGTCAATAGGGAGACAATATTATCTGAGCCGTGACCTTTAGTCAGGACTTGTTAACGTAAAGAACCTTTGTGAATCTCATCCTCTGAAGCTTGGTGCTTCAAATTACGATATTATTTTGATTTGAAATATTTATTGTATGTATATTTTCTTACGCTGAGTGAGGAACCACTTTAAATAAGCTTTTTATCGGAGCATACACGGATTTATATGTATGGAAATGAAAAAAAATTAATTCCGGTTTCCTCCCTCCGTTTATCGTTCTGTATTTCGATTTATGTACCTACTTTATATTATTTTACGAGTGATGTGTTACAGCGCAAACAATATGTTCTTCTATTGTATTTTACTTTTGATTTACAATGCTGTGCGTGTTTTTTTTGTATTTCTCAACCAACGTTGTCTCTCTTCCTTATTACTCACGATTAATAAAGTACTTTAAGAAGTAAGTAGGGTACCTTAAAGTGGCGCATTCATCATAGAAAACTTTTGGTACGTATTTTGTAAACAATTTATAGAAAACTGATATCATCTCCAAAAAAATAATTATTCAACAGTAATTTAATTAGTACATAATAATTTTGATAACGTTTTTGTGTTGTACTTTTTCAAATAATAAATAAGATGGGGATTGAGGGATGTAAACCAGAATTGATTTGAATGAAAAATCTCCGCAGTAATGAGCGTCGGCGAGGAGACGCGTGGGAGTAAACAACATCGACAGACTTTATATATAATGTAAGATTCGTACAAAGAACCACAATATCTCTATACATGTTCATATTTATGATACTTTATTCACACCAATACCGTGGTGCGCTCACAAAGAAACGAATTCTCTGTAAATATATACCTACATGTGTATGTATATATGTGGTATATCAACAGTTAAAGCGCATTTTGCGAACATTAGGAACACATGCAAGTGATGAAGTTATGTGTGAACGTTTAATGTACATACGAATTCCGTGCACATCGATGTTTCAATGATAACGATGATGCAAATGGATACATTGTTCAAACTGAAAAATTTTTGCAAACAATTCACAAAGAAACGTCGCGTATTATTTGTGGATAACTGAGCGACTGCGAACATTCAATTTTTTATGGGGGAATTTAATTAACCGTCCAAACTCTGGTTCGTTGCAACGCATTGTTTCTACAAATGTAGCAAAATCAACAGAAATCGTTTTATTGCAAATATGTCCCAGCTTCGTTAATTACATATTGTTGCTACTTAATGTTCGCAGTTCGATTAGAATATATTTATTTGAAAATACGTTTTAAGACAATAGGCGAGCTTGGGTAAAAAATTAGTACGATAGATTCTAAGCCCATGATAGGTGCTTAGCAATCCAACGTTTATTCACCATCGGTCGAGGCTCAGTAATTTAAAGAACACTTGTTTTACTTCAATAAAATATAGCTCATGTCATTAAATGATAACGTGTCAGTCTACCGGTGAAATTTTTTTTAAAACCGCACGAGTAGATTCGAAGAACAACTCCTACATACAAACTCACTTACAAACGCATTTATACTCACAAACATTATCTTACCACCTATTCCATGAGACGTAAACGTAACTGGTGAAACGTGAGAGTATACTACGCTTCTCTGCGTACCCCTTGGGGGATTATAGGCGAGATGTTTCCTCTGTATATTATGAGTATAGACAAATACTTAAAGTAGCTTAAATTTATATTTAAAAATAGACGCTAAACGATACTACACCGATCGAACCGACCCCACTTGGTGAAATCTGCGTTGCTAAGAAACACCTAAAAGACGTCACAAGCGCGTCCCACGCGCAAAGCAACAAGTGAGAATTGATGTGATAAATAAATCAATAAAACTTTTACAAACAATTCTATCTTACACTGAGCACTCCTATTTGAACTTTATTTTTTTTATATTTAAGGCATTTCGTTTCTGAGCCGGCGACACACCTGTTGCGCTGCGAAGAGTTATCGCCTGCATGCGGGCAACGCAATGTGTGAAATGCAACTTTTAGACAATGATAGTGAAAAGTCCAAAGTCAGTCTACTCTCTGCCTACCCCGTAAGGTACGGGCGGGGCGATACAATTATATTACAATAATAAAAAAGACAGCATATTACAACAAAGAAGGCATACAAAAATAGACACTTAATTTAAAACGCCTGCAATCCGCGAAGGGTTAGACAGAGGAGTGTAGTACAATCCCAGAAGATGCTTTCTAAACTACCCCTTAATTTCTTAAACACATTAAAAGTGCAAAATTCCCTAATTTATGCTTACAAAATCTATCAATGTATATAAATACCCTACTTGTCCCTTACTTGAAAATCTCTTCTGAATCTTCGCATGTAAAGTTTATTTCTCTTACGAAGACACAAATGTAACGTAGATACATACACATATATGATAGTTGATATCTACATACGTACATACATATATGTATGTGGTCTCCGCTAAAGTCATACAGAGGGTCTGGCGTGAATCAATTATTATTATACAACAATAGAATCGCGTACAGGAGTGAGAAAGCTTACCTCACAGCTGCTGTACTTCGGGAAACACATGATGATTTGCTTTATTTATTCAAAACCTTCGAAAAATATTAACACAATAATATTTTATTGATACTCGAACCGAACACGACCTATTTCACCGACGAAATAGATCGAACTGACTGAAGATTTTTCATGTCAATACACAAAAGACTCGGGGCATGGAATACCTACCCATTATCATATATCCCACCCGATCTCAAATGGAAATAGATTGATATCAAACATCGACAGACCGTCTCCACGGGCCAGGTGCTCATAAATTATTTTATGTTAGCATGTATGTTTTTACAATCATTTCTGCTTGTGAATTTAGTTGCCGAACGGTCGTGATAAATCGACGTTGTATTCATTTGATGATCGGTAACAGCATTTAATAATCGTCACCATCATCATCATCAAGCCTGTCTTAGTCGACTGCTGGCCACAGGATCTACCCAAAGGCGTAAATTAATTACCTAATTAATTAATAACATAACAATAATACGTTCGAGACGCAAACAATGCCAATTTGCTTCAGCGCGATATCAAAAAAGTTAGTCGCCGTCATACCTTAAAAAGTTCACTGCTAGGTAACAGGGAATTAAACGCAACTGACTTGGGTAAAGGGAGGTAAAGTTCAAAATACCTACATGTTCGCTCGAACACTGGCGGGCAACAGGTGATTTTACTATACTTTTTGTCAAATATTATTTTAGTACATAATATTTCAATCCTATTCCACTTTCGTTTTCAACGCACTTGACTAATTAGCGTTTTTGCTTAGAGCGACGCACATATGTACATTCGTAACCAAAAGAAAGAGTTATCTACCTACCTACATTGAAACTGGCAACTTAACATTAAAACCCCGTTGAGTATTTCATTAAAATGAAAAAAAATATCCAAGCCACTATGTCATAGAGACGCGTTAAGTTTGAGGCCACGTGTGAGTATTCTATGGCAGTTCCAATGGCTGCCTGGCAGCGAGCCACTATGGCTTTAGAATATCTGGCAATCAGAGATGACTCGACTAAGCTGAATTTCTATTTTGAGTTTTGTATTGATAACAGATATTCGTGACAAGCGCTAAAAATACTAATATTAGAACTTAGTTGCAATCATAACTGTCATCAGATTAAAACAAAAGGGTCGAGAATTAACTTCTACGTAAAACAAATATTAGACGAATCGACTGACACGATTTAGGACGACTTACTCTAAGTCTGGTCTTAATCTGTATAATATCTTCGGTATTAAATCAATACAAACAACACGATTATTTTTACATACGACACTTTGCGTTGTTTATGATTCGTACGATTGGTGCGGACTCCACGTTTGTAGCATAATAGTTCCGTTATCTTGATTAAAGGCCTAAGATTTCCTCTCTCTCGTCTCTTATATCTACCATTAAAGAAAATAACATCCAAAACATGAGCAATACCATCTATGCGATCTGTATCATCAGATCGAGCGTTTGTTACAAAACGATTGTTTCTCACGAAATCAGAGAAGTCACAGAACATATATGGCAGAATACAATCCATCCAATCAATTACCTGTTAACAGGCGCCACAGCGCTACCTTGCCAAGCTCGTTGCGCCTCGTTTTAACTGAAATAAATCGAACCATGCTTGCGAGGTATTTAAAATGTCCAATTCTGCTGCATCCAACTCGTCAAATTCAACTACATACCACCAATCAAAACTTTGACCGTAGACTGTATTAAAAATTAATTTCGCCGACAGGAAGTTCCTTTATTCGAAGCCCGAGCAGAGAGCTTGCCGTCTAAAACTACTGTAATATAAAAAAGGCTATCTGAAGTTACCGACCAAGTTTTATGACGTCACCATCATTCCACCTGCAGTTGATTAAACATGTTCAAGTTACCTTTCACTTGAAGCTGAACTCTAATAATATGACGGCATCGACGTATCCTGACAACACTAACATATTGTCGTCGTAAACAAGTCAATGGAAACGGTGTTATGAAAGCTTGAGATGGACACCTCATTATCCCTTTCATACTGAATATGAAGAAACAACTACGTCATAGTCATATATAAATATATTCTCTTGCTTTCCTTGCTTTGCTACTACGTTCCACATTGCGAATCTATAATTTGTGCGTCAAATTAAGAAAACTAATTGTAAGTTTAATGAAACGAACGTATATCTAGTAATGTTTGCTATAACTAAATATTCATTTATATTTCGTAAGAAAGCGAAAATGACTACATACGTATTGTATTCGAACCCGGACTGGTCCGAACTTATTGCAGTCACTGTACAGTAACGTACGTGTATCATCAAACGGATTCAGAAACACAAAATAGAACAACTTTTATTCCATCGATATAATTACATATTACACATACAAACAAAAAACTAAGACGTAAGTGACACGATGGAAAGGGCACGCACTCATACTTTGCAGTGGGCGGCCAAGCGTATCACATGACTACCGATTTTCTGTGACGACCCTCTTTTATTTTTCTCGTGTAGCTCGGCGAAGGTGACAATATACACAGGACATAAAAGATAATACATAGAAAATCGGAAGTAATTAACAAAAGAACATATAAAAAATACAAACTATGGTGGTGCAGTACAAGAACAAACAAATGAATGGCACAACACATATTCAACAGAGAGAAAAAACAATTACAATAATACAATAATATAGCAAATGACAAATTTCGGGACAATGATTATAAAATATTGTGATGCGTGCACGTGTGCGTGTAATCGATACCGTGAGCCAATATGTGCCATCGCCCAGTCAGCCGCTCAGTGTTCATCACCGAATGACTGTTGTCATTTCGAGTCTGTTTAATGACAGATTTCCCAATGTGCGCTATCCTGACGTCACAATTAATCGCTGTGTAAATAAGCAACTTGAGTATGTACGTGAATATGTAGAAATACAAAAATATTCAGTATCAATGTACACGAATACTCATCTCAGATATCTGGGGCCTAAGTATTGGAAATAGACTCATAATATGCAATAAGGATCACGTAACATCAGGTGAGCTTCGCGCTATTTAACTAAACCTTATCATCATCATGATCATTATCATCATCATCAACATTATAATCAACATCATCATCAACATCATCATCAACATCATCATGTACGTCTTCATCAACATCATCACCAACAACATCATCAACGTCATTATCAATATCTTAATTAAACGTTACATCATTTGCACGCATACAATTTAGTAGAGACTGAGGTGACATTCCAATGTAAATACCACTAGTTCCCTATTGCTATTTGCCACATAAGCTTTAACTAATTAGTAATATGTACGTACGTGATCCTTCGCTTCGTCAAGTAATTTTAAGAAGAAACATTACCGAGACAAACAAGACTAAAATGTAGCCACGAATGAAAAACCCTAGGCCAAAATGGTATACATATTCAAATTTGAGAACTAAAACATCCGTGCCAACGTCTACTTATACAGCATCAGATACCTCGTTGCTTTACATTAATACTCAATATTGTAATGTTTAATTCAATCTTGCTCATCATACCACACTCTTAATAGTCACACCTGTGCCAATAAAGCTACCTATTCACAGAGGATGGAAAAGTAGAGTCAAATGGAGCGAAACAATAAGAAAACTAAAAAGGGCATATATGTATCTTCCGCTGGAGCAGACGTGTTCTGGAGTGGAGACCGCGACTTGGCAACGTAGCGTAGGACACCCTCCAGCTCGGTAGAGCTTAGATCGAGCTCAGTGGCGTGCCATTGGAGTCCGATGTCCAGCAGTGGACGGGAGTAGGCTGATAATGATGATGTATCTTCTTATATAGAGAATATTTCTTGAAGCCAACCAACAAGTACATGTGTAAGATTTAATGTATTTATTTCTATCCTTAAGCGATTATCATCAAAGAAACTTGTTGTTTCGGTATGTAGGGGCTGTCGCCGTAGAGTCGGCTAAGTCACAAAGAACTTACAACAATCATCTCGATCAATCTGTCCTAATCCTCTACAGTAGACACCAGCCTCTACAAAAGGCGTTTGGTTTTTGCCTATATAATCGAAGTGCTGAACGTCATTCACGTCTTGAACGTAATTCATGTCTATTGTAATTAGACGCTTCTTATATCAACTAGCGGATATTCTCGTGAAAACAAGCAAGAAGACAGCAATCTCAGGTATACACATACGTACATATATTACCTACGGTAGAAATAAATGGTTTTGATGTTGTGTGTAGATAGTAGAAGCGCTACAGGTGAGGCCAGTTAAATAAGTCCTCGGAAGTAGATATTATGGAAATATAAATGTCTTTATAGTGTTGTATAAGTATCACGGACTGAATGCAGTTCTAATTGAGCTACGAACACCTATGAACAGCGCAAATCAATAAACATAAGAAGCACTTCGCGCCATCTCTTTATCTCTCTACCTCTTGTATAATTCTTGAAGAATAATTACAAGAATAATTCTTGTCGTTGATGAACTCTGACCAGATTGCAAATTCTCAAAAGCGATTCAATGTGTAGGTTTAAGCAACAGATGAGATGAACCTATAACAGCTCGACACCTTACCTTACATTTAAAACATATCCGAAATACAAACCAAAATGCAATACGGTGATTCTGTACAGGTTTCAATAGGTATAAAATATCAATTGGTTTTTTTTTACATTGTCATTGCGTATATCAGCGCTTGAAGTGGTGAAGTCAAGCTGAACATTATTTAGCCAGATCAGATTTGCGAGTAGATTCGTGCCCAGTTTGTGGAACATAAAAACATTGGCTGACAATTACGTCACGCAAAAAGTTTAATAGTTTTATAATACTCGTATATTTATGAAGTAATAAAGTGTCCGGTATTCGAATAGATTTTCCGAATAAGTAATTATTATCGTAATAATGCTCATAATCAAATCTAATTATGCCATAGATTTATTTACGACGATTGGTAACCGAACATATCGCGTGCAAGGAACTTCAAAATGCTATTAAAATGTTAAATGTCGAGGATTGATAAATTTCCATATATCCCGGCTCTCTTTACTGTACATAGTAACTCTGCCAACGTTCATGTAAACGTCTTGAGGCGTTGGGGTCATTGAACTATTTCAGCATATGATTACTAAAATATGTATGCAACGTCAAAACATAATGAAATGCATGAACAAACGAGACAATTTGATACAAGTATGTAAAGTTTTGCCTACTACGTTGAAAAAGGGAAGGCACGATTATGTATTGACGCCACACTTTGGCATCCCACTCTAGCTATACGTAAAATCTTTCGATATAGAGCGAGACGAAAAATATAAGAGAGGGACGTATGACATATGTTCCCTCTCGCTCTCTCCCGTTCGAAATCGTAACATAGGCTGTAAATTAGTAGGTCGGCAATTTTTCTATTGATTTTAATTTCTCTGCGCAAAGAAATAAATAGAAGATACAACTTGTTCAACTTTTACATCGTCTTAGCTAAAGTTTCCGGCAATTGTAAAAAAGTCTGGAGTGTTGGCGACTTTTGTTTGTTTGCATTGAGAAATGAAATTAATAACAAAAGTATGACTTTTCTTTCTACCAACTTTTAAGTTGTGAAGAATATTATAACTTTTAACTGTTAAAAACATTCCCTGACAGAGTTGTTTGTGGAGTTTCAACAATTATGTATGACCTTGTTAATGATTAGAATTATGTTGTTACTTAAGTAACAGTCAGCAGATAATACTCCAATTTACATTCTGAGCTCTGTTTTCTTTGGAAGATATCATTTTCTTCACATAAACAATACAATTACTGAGTTTAGTACACAATACACTATTTAAAGAGTAATGTTTGAATAATTAATCCCAGGTTATATTAAAACTTATCAGGTGAAGTTAAGATGTAAAAGTCCAGTATTATCATACAATTAACACATGAACAATAAAATAAAATATTGGTATACAAAGTTACTATAATTATTACTGCAGATAAAAATACCCCTAAATGGATTACAATAAAGTTCATACAATATTCATGTGGCAAAATAATAATTTTAGTATCAGTGTTTTTTTTAATACATAAATACATAATAAAATACTACTCTACTTTATAGCTGCATATAAAAATTATATGTGGATAAACAAAGTATATATAGCAATACTTATAACATGTTTGTGTACTGAATTAAAAAAAAATGTCTTACCATAGTTTCAACATTCTCTGGTCCGACCTGCTTGTCCTCCCTGGAGCCTTCAATGGCCTCACAGGTCTCTACATGTTTCTGTTCTTCATGGATAACTGACTCAGTCTGCGATTCAACATCTAGGTCAGTGTGTGATTCTAGGCTATTGTTGCAATGATTCTCTAATTCACTACTATCATCTGATGGTTTAAAGGGCACACTTTCATCGAGATGAGTGTCACTCTGACTCTGTTCCTCTTCAATCTTATTACTACCATTTATTGAGCATTCAGTGTCATTAATCTCTACAGTATTGTTAATAATTTCATCGTAATCAATTAGCTCTGTTAGTGTATTCTCAAAATTGTTTACATCAACTTTGCAGTCTTCAGTGGTAGCTATTTTGGCATTCTGTGTGGTGTCTGGGCCAGCCACAGAAATCTCTGAGGATTCCTCCACTGTTCCATTCACTTCCCCATTCATGTTTACATCCAGCTACAGGCCATGTGTCAATTTGCTGTCAAAACAAAATCGTACATTTAGGTTATGCTCTCGTTGTCCACATACATCTAAGAGACAAGTAACAAAAAAAAATGTGACGCTATAATTTTTTAAAGAGAACCCCCCTCACCCCGCCCGTCTCCCCTGGTAAGGCGCTAGCAATCAAAATGGCGGTTCCATGGTAGAGCCCAGCTACGTGTACATGTGTTGTACTAGGACCGCAAAGGTCACACATCCAAAATTAGTTATCAAACGTTTGCCATGCACAAATAATCGATTAAACGATGTTTGGAGAACAGGTTAAAAACAAAACAACGCGCGAAACCACGACAACTATTTCGCCCCAAATTCAGTAAATAAGTCAAACACATGCACAATTTGTTTACAATATGATTATTTTAACCACCTAGTTTCAGTTATATAAATTATTTTTATCACTTTCTGTTAGAAAACTTGTTAACGATATATACTTAACCGCAATTCACTGAAGTAAACATTCAATGCCGGTATATTGTGTTTTCACTATTATTTTGGTTGTTTTTAGCGCGAAAAACGCGGTTTACTTGTATTTATATACGTATAAATTATAATAAAATACCAACCCAATTCGGGCTGCAGTTCGCTCTCGCTCAGCCTTTCTGGTAGTCGTTCGACGTTCACTAGTAACTTGGGTTATTTCAATGGTACAATCCAGAAAGGTTTTTGCCACAATTTAACACTCGCCGATTATAAGTATCGACATAAATATTTTCACAGCACAGATAAGTATATGAAGTGACAAGTAAACATTATAACTTATTTATAATAATGTAATAAATATTTAAAAAAAAAACACGGACAGTGCGACATGATCCCTCGCCACCGCACAAACGCAATATGGCGGCGATGACTCAGGTTAGTCACGTGACCTCGCTAGTGGCGTACCACTCAAGACGTCTGTCAAATTTTTGGAATTTGAGAAAAAAAAGAGATAATCGTTTTACAAAACCTTCATTATAAGTACCCACTTTACTGAGCCACAATTGACTCAAGATTTGTGAAATGTCTTGTAAATTAAAAAAAATATATAAACAGTAAACAAATTTCCTAGACGTAATCGAGAGGAAAAAACACTTACTTTCAAAAAAAAGAGTGTCCTCCTGTAAAATAGAATGTAAGTTCCCATGAAACCATACAAAACTTTTCGAAACTGGACATCATATTGTATGCGAAACTTTGGCATATATATTTATTTATATATATTTTCTTAAATTACTAAACATACATCAAATACCAGCTTTTTATACAAATATTACAATATATCAACTCCTACAGTAAAGGAAATCGAAGAAATTAAGTACACTAGGTGCTATAAGTACACTAGGTGCACTAGGTATACCTACATACTTTTATTTGTCCGTAAATAATAGACCTTTTGGAGCTGTTCGTTTCAATTGGTTATAGTCCACCAGCTACACGACATATAATTCTATGAACTAATTATAACAATGTTGAGCATACAGGTAGTTACCGACATCAATTTCATTTAAACTCTCCCCATACTTGGTGTAACTCTATTGAAATAGAGACAAAGTATTAAATAAACATGCAAAACTACTTTTTTTAAGTAGCACATCGTACTTATTTGTTTCCTCTCCGTCACGAACATCAATAAAAAAACTACTAATTTACTTATTCACTCGCACGACCTTTCAGGCCATAAGCATATCTCTGTCTACGTTCCAAATATTCGTCTTCATTTTCAAGTAGCCACGTACATCCACACTATTTTTCGTTTGTAAATTAATGTAAACACTCTTAACACCACTATATTTTATTTAAATCTATTATTCACATATCTGATTACATATATATATTTATATATTTGTGTGTGTATGCATGTATATGTAAAATGTTATTGTAATGTACAAGCAGTAAGTACTACAAGCTAAGTATTAATAATGTTCCATGTTGTTAAATACATACTCTGAAAACTGTTCGGTAATAAAATAAATCACTACGTAGCTAATTTTAAACACAATTTTAATTGAGATATGAAATATTAGGCGTGGACGAATAGGGCATTTCCAAATTCCGCTCCTCGTATATAAAATATTCCTCTCTCCCTCCCTATCTTAAAACCAGCTCTTTTGCGTGAACAGTAAGGATATATATTATAATCTCTTGGAGTTTTCTGAACAGACACAGCGAACACTGACCAAGCGAAAGTAGCTATTACGTATTATTTATATCAGTGGTTGTAAGAATATATTTTTCCACTACGTAAATTGTATATACAACAACAACTAAGAACATCACAGGTCATATATTTATCTTATGTATTTATAGTAACTCTTATACATTTATACTTATGTATCACATTTGTTTGTGTTTCGTTCTTTGAAGGACATTGTGTGTAATCTAATTTTATAAAAACTGGGTACGTAAATTTTGTTGCATACAAATATTTAACAATATAATTATGAGTACTTATTAAAACGAATTATGTTGTATCTAATGTGGCTTATTACATATATCCATGACTTACTATCTTTAAAGGAGCATAGGAGAAACCAAGACACTCGCGAAGTGGACGGAAAGGTTCGGTAGAGCCGTTAATAATATATGAGCTCGAAAATACCTTTTTACTGGACTTTCGAAATGAGTTTCACTTCTGCTTTGATGAAAAAGCGTGTAAAAAATATCGAGAAAATAATTTTGACTTTTTCGTGTTTATTTAATTTTTGAACTTCAAACACAAAAATCTTTCTTTAATAATATTAGTAAATAGCAATATACTTACTGTTGTCATAGGACATTACTCATGTCATACCGTACCTATAGGTATATATGTATATAATACAATTTTACTAGATATATGTGTGTATATATATACATCTAATATAATAATATTGCATTCTTTCTGAGAAATGGCACCTGGCGATTTGCCTAATGTAAGGATTTCGAGCTCAACAACATTTTCAACGCAAATTAAATTTCCTCCGATAGAAAATTCAATAAAGTGTAATAAAGAAAATAATAGAGAAACTTGCTTTTGGATAAATTTCAAAATGAAGAACATTCTTAAAAGTGATACCTCCTCTATAGAAAACACACCTACTTATCTCTACAAATCATCAATATCGTAAAACAAAATAAAATAAGCAAACATAAAACGTAAGCTTTGTAGTATACTGCAGCTATGAATTATTATTTTTACATTGCCTCGGCAAGTGCCTATGAGGCTAGACAGAGAGCATCGAGTGCCTATGAGGCTAGACAGAGAGCATCGAGTGCCTATGAGGCTAGACAGAGAGCATCGAGTACCTAATGTCTCTACCCTTACAAACCTGACGTAATTCTACATTCGTCATTCTCTTCGGATATTTCCCACTCTCCCATCAGCCATTGTCCATACTCGTTCAAGACAGTAAAGTCCTAGTTTTTCTCTATACCTGCATCCATCAACTTTCTGTTTTTCTATCTGTTTTGTCATTTCTCAGACTGTTCTATGCGATAAGATATGTATTATAAGTGATATGTAATAATGTTCCATAACATGTATTTTGGTAACCAGACGGCTGGTAAGCTGCATATTTACAAAAAAATGTATCTGTATATCTAGAAAAACCTTTTTTTTTCGATCAAGCGCACAACTTTGAATATAGTAATTCAAACAGTTCAAACATCTCGCTACGCTGCCTGCAGCTCCCAGACAAAAAGAGCATGTTTGTTAACTGTTGAAACGAGTATTAAAATATGTTGTCAGTTTTCAATTCTGGCAAAAATAAAAACACTATAAGAAAAATGTTCGAGTTGTCACTGAAGCCTAGCCGCGGGCGGGAACTTTTCAAGACCACTTTGTTAGCTTCACAGAGCAAGTTAGATAGTCGTAGAGCTTATGAAAAGATATTTCATGCCTATTTTCGATGAACAGTGAGACAGTTAGAATTGTGTAGATTTATTTACCGCTTATTGAGATTTATAATAAAATACCAACAATGTTTAAAATAATATTAACAATATTGTGTTGGTCGATATTGTCAACATCACACCATACAGCTATCAGATTCCAAAATAAAGCTAAAACATTGATGTAAGGATGTATTTTTGTAACTAGACGGCTGGTAAGCTGTAAATATACATATAAAAAACGTAACAACGCGCCGGTAATCCCCGAAGAGATAGACAGATGAGTGTAGTACATTCTCACGTTACACTAATTACATTTACGTCCCACGCCACCTTGGAATAACTGGTGAGTTTATTGCCATACACACACAAGGAATAACTGGTGAGCTTATTGCCATACACACACAAGGAATAAGTGGTGAGTTTATTGCCATACACACACAAGGAATAAGTGGTGAGCTTATTGCCATACACACACAAGGAATAACTGGTGAGCTTATTGCCATACACACACAAGGAATAAGTGGTGAGCTTATTGCCATACACACACAAGGAATAAGTGGTGAGCTTATTGCCATGTACAGACCCACACTCCGAGCCACTACTACAAATTTGTAATAAAAAATATATGTTAGAAAAATCCTATAGTAGTTACCAGATGCGGGATTGAACCCAATACCTCTCGATCAGCAGTCGCGTTTACAAACACTCGAGCAACGAGGCAGTCAATATACATGCAGGCAGATAATACAAATATATCTTTGTCTATAAATAGTCTTTGATTTTTAGGTATATTAGGTATTATTTTCTAACTTTCTAACTTTCTTAACTATAAAACCAGCATACATAGAGTACCACATGGAAATTATAAGTATTCTGTGTGAGGTTTACATACAAAAAGGTGGGAGCTATAACATAAAAGTAACTGTAAGTGAAAATAAATACAAGTACATACATATGTAAGTATATCTCACAGCTGTCACAATTTTTCAATACATTTCTACGTTGAGGTATCATCATCATCATCATCATCATTATCAGCCTACTCACGTCCACTGCTAGGCATAGGTCTTTCCAATAGCACGTCACTGAGCTCTATCTTCAGCTCTTCGTATCCGACCACTGCTAGGCGTTTTGCGTATCCCGTTCTCTACTTACCTGTAAAGCGGTAGTTGTTCCTTTAGTAGTTTATAGTGCAGGCACATTTTCGTAACAATCCTTGGTAGCCCCTCGCAGACACAGGAAATGCCTTGGTAAAATGTTGTTGTATATTCATTTCCGTTTACTTTGTCTATTGAAAATTCCATTCACATCTGAATTTTTTCAATTGACGTTTTACTCTAAGAGCCAGTGAACAGATACTTGTAGTCTTATGTATTTATGTATATTACCAAACCTGCTATTTTGCATAGTAATTATCTTACGTCTACCATTCATTATATGGAACTCACTTCGCCTGAAAAGATAATCGCGCGAATTATTCAGCTGCGAGAGGCACAAATTTTAAAGAATTTCAAAGGCATTTGACCATGTCTGCCGTTGCTACTGCACGATATTCACGGCGCTAAGATCTCTTACTTAATTTTCTATAATAATCACAATATATTTTTAAACTCCAATATCTCAGTTATGTTTTTTACAGAATACATTTGAAATTTCTTAAATTTTATTACCCGTCGCACATGAGGTGCTCACGCAGTAAACGTTTTAGGCGTAATAAGTCCCACATAGTAAATAAAAGGGACTTATTGTACAAAATTGCAAGTATAGTCAAACACATTCAGGTAGGTACCTATCCACTGGCGCTAAACCGCTTACATTGGAATAGGATAGTAGATATCTGCAACAGGTTATCGTTGCAACAGGTGGAAACTCTTTGAAACACGGAGACGCATTAAAAGCCGTATTTATTTTTTAAAATATGCGTTAATGTAATACTGTTAGCCAAATATAATTCAACACAAGTTCTCAGAACAAGTATTTTGAGATTTTCTAGAAGTCCGGCAAACCTCGCAGTGTCACAAATATCATCAACGTTTAAGTTCAAGTTGTTCACACAGCCCAAATTACCACCTTTTGTAAGGACGTAAACATCGTTTTAGTCTTAAAAGCCCTGAAACGTATTCCTCATGACTGCTCCTGAGTGTTTATTTACGAAATAACTCCTAAATTAATATACCGTCATTCCTATCCGTCACATGTACATTCTCATGTGTCGAACCAGAAAATACAATATTTAATAATTAATTTAATATGTATTGATTGTTTTATTAGCATCTGAATAGTGTATATAGACTATAGAAATAGAACTTGTTAGGAGTTACATGATGTCACGCTTATTTCCCATAGGGGCAGCCAGAATATCGATTGCAATTGCCTGTGGTCCAACCACAGTTCATACGGCTCGTATACTTACATTAGAAACTTTATGCATGATTTTACATCTTTTGTTTACGGTAAAAACGACTAGGTAATATTAAGTCAGTGTCAAGCATACGTAATATCACGCCTGTATCTCGCAGGTTTCACTAATTATGTGACGTAATTACTACGATCGAACCCAACATTTCTCTTTCAGCAGTCAATCTTGCAGCAACTAGGACGTCGAAGCAATCAAAAACAAATATATTAAAATAATTATATTGATGTTTAAAAAATAGTTGAACATTATTGTTGGCGCGGTTAATAATCTTACTAAATAAGTATAATATTTATTTGCGTGTTTGTTGCAGGTTACAAAATTAATTCTATTTATTATTTTATATATATTATTTTAGACACAATACACATTACACACATTAACACACACATACACATAATCACACACACATACACACACACTTACAAACACACACACACAACAGACACACACACACACACACAACAGACACACACACACAAACATTAAAAAAAAAAAATATCTAGGAGATAATTGTTAAATTATTTATTTTGTTAATTAATTAGTATGTTTTAAGTTAAATTTAGTTGATAATTACTGGAAGAGCGGAGCATCCTAATACAGGCACCCTGTGCTTAAAAGGAGGCTCCAGAACCCTTATAATAATTGTAACTTAAGACTGTAAACAAACAAAGATTTATTATTATTATTATGTTACAATATTTCTCAACGTTAATCGAGTATTAACACGTTAGGCGTAATAATACCAATGCGACTAATGATAGTCTCCTTTAAGGTCTGATACTTTCTAGAAATAGCCATGTCAACTTGCAATAGTTGCGGCATTTTATTTTAGTCTGACTTCCATAATTAAGACTATGTTTTCGTCAACAATTTGTTATATACTAGAGCTAATAATTAACTATTATCAATAATTGGACTACTTTTTTCAGTCATAACGTGCGCGGACCCGGAAGTGCCAGCCGGAGGATACATGGAGGCCTACGATTATAATGTTCACTCGACGATTGACTTCCACTGCGAGCGCGGACACAAACTGGTGGGGGAACAGAATCTGCTCTGTCAACCCGACGGCGAATGGTCTGGCGAGTCGCCCAAGTGCGAATGTACGCAAAATTTCGTTTCTTTCCTCATAACCTTGAAATATGTGACAGGCAAACAGACTACTCCGCTCGAAATATTATATTTCACAAGCGATATGTCAAAGTGCGATGACTGGTGAACTTGAATAGCAAGTTAATAAATGGCATTTTTTTATTAGATGAATGCTATTTTCATTATTCGAACAATTTTATAAATATAGCTATGGATGTTGACAAGCTTTCCAAGAATAATTTTTTTTTTTAGACGTGGACTGCGGAAAGCTACCACCCTTGCCGTACGGATTAGCGGAACTGCTAAACGGCACAACACACTTGGGAAGTGTGATTCAATATTCGTGCACCACTAACTACAGGCTCGTGGGCCCCGTGCGGAGGGTGTGCACGGAAGATCACCAGTGGAGTGATTCCTCGCCGAGATGCGAAGGTTAGTTCTAGTCAATTTTTTCCATAAACTTTTTCTTATACAATATGAAAATTTATCGTAATATACGTTGCAAAGATAAAAGGCATAAAAATACATGGCTTATACCGCTCCTACTGTGTTCGTAAACACGACTGCTAGTATGAGGTCTTGGGTTCGATCCTCGGTTTGGCTTCTTTTGGGTTATCTAACTTGAAATTGGTAGGAATAAATCTTAATCTGAATTTATGTCCAATGTATGACATTAGACTAGCTCCCTATTCCACAGTGGGACCTAAACTACATTCCTTGCCAACCCCAACGGGGGGATATCGCTAATTTGTTACGTTTTATTAACGATATAGTCTACACGTCGTTTCATATCCACAGAAATAAGATGCCCGGAACCAGTAGTCGCCGAGAACAGCATCGTGTCAGTGACTGGTAACGACCGAATGCACGGACGGACTATGATCCGAACTTCAGTGAGCACTAACAGCGGCAACACCTATCGTATCGGCGCCCTGGTGAAGTACCGGTGCGAGCGAGGGTACAAAGTGGTTGGCGAAAGTCTATCTACGTGTGAAGATAATGGCCAATGGAGCGGAGTTACGCCGAGGTGCCAATGTAAGTCAGTTTTTAGTTTAAAAAAGAGTCCACAATTACATATGCCTAAAGAGCTGTTAATTATTTTATTCCGTAGACTTTGTGACATTTTGGCGGGCTTTAGTTATTTGTGACCTTTCCTGTATTAAGTCACTTTTTTATTGATGCTCTGACCCTTTAAAAAGTAGAGTTAACCAGAAATTAATTATTTATTATTTATTAACCGCAATAATAACTCTTCAGATGTGGACTGTGGTAATCCTGGTCGACTTCAAAACGGCAAGGTTACGTTAGCAACCAACGCTACGTACTATGGCGCCGCGGCGTTGTACGAATGTGAGGAACATTGGCAGTTGGACGGTGTTTCCAGAAGACTGTGTCAGGATAATGGCACATGGAGTTCTGAGGCGCCTGTTTGTAAAGGTACCGTATAGACTTTTAGTATTAGATCTTTTGGTATTAAATCGATCTGAAACAATGTTTTGGTCTCGAGCTTGCGCTTATAAGATAATAAGCGACGATGACGTCGGCTTATAAAACTCACATCACATCATCAGCCTATCTCAGTCCACTACTGGACATAGGCTTCCCCCAATGAGC
>DWME01002700.1:0-20097 GCA_018244795.1 Parelbella ahira ahira | reverse complement strand
CTCCTTTCGTAACTCAAAAGTCCGCTCGTAAAATTCCCTTTATTACTCTTAGCCTACAACACACGCCGCCTCGGGAGAGTGTTTTAGTAGAAAGGAATATTATTATTTATCTGCAGGATCCTGGAACCGGGAACGTGTCTCGCGTCATTTTTACCGTGCAGATATAACGTTATACTACTGTTTACACATTTACAAACAATAAAATGAGCTATAAAAGTATCTACTGCAATCTCGGGAAAGGCCGGTTTAAGGGCGAACCGTGTGAATTCTTTTGAGACGGTACAGTACTCAGAAGTAAAATATGGAGCTTATTTAGCGACAACTGGCACACAAAACTAATTGAGTAGATGGTAAAGATACATATTTAAATTTCTATATTCATATTTATACAGATAAATCGTTTTACAGCCAGATTCAAAAGCCAACCGATTAGTTGTCGTGACAAACCCCATAGGTATGGAACCATAACCATTGAAGTTACACACAACGTACATACGTACAACCTACCATGTAACTTATATTAACACTATGTCACATTAGTCTTATCGCCACCCAATGGGCTGTCTCGTTCCGACTACTATCTACACGCATATAACGACTAACACACGAAGAGCCGACCCGGAACGGATAACGAAATACATCATTCAGGTAACTGCTGACCGGAAATCGAACCTTAATCCTCTGCAGCCAAATCGGCACAGTCACCGTTGCGGCAAAACAAAAAAAACTATAACATAACATAAAATCAGACATATATTTCCGTGAAGGGTTGACAGGGTACCGTCTAACACTGCCCCGATTCAACGTATTATGTTATACGTTCCACTATGAAATGGTGGGTGGGCTTATTGTCATAGACCGCGCACAAATCCGTACTCCGAGCTATTCCTAAGAACTTCACGCTTAAAAAACTTTCAATTAATGGACATAAAACAACAACCCAAATACATCAGAGCTGATAACATCTATTTAAACGCGAACCGTATTGTTGAGTCGAGGATAATAAACAGTCTGCTCCTCTGAATTGTATTTTTGTTTAACTCAATGAGCTGAGTATCAAATTTGACAGTTGAATGCGAAGTGTTGTGCGAGACAAATGATACTCGGTGCGGGCAGGGTTGATGAGCGGGCTCTAAAAGTACATTGTTTCATACTGTGAAGATTTTAGATTTGTTTTAATTAGTTGTTGAGTATTTACAAGTATAAAAACATATACGGTTTTAAAAGTGACAAACAAGCACCTAGCAACAAGTTATCATACGTTTAACCTGGTGAAACGTAGGAGTGTATTACACTCCTCTGTCTACCCGTTCGGGGAATTACACGCGTGATATTATGTGAATAATTTGCAAATATGACTCAATTATGGACCGACTTAACTAATGTAATTTTATCAGGATATCCCGATATATTCAGGATCTGTCTGTCACAGGTTACTTCGAATAGATCTTGAACAAGTCGGGCTATCCCGATAAAACTGATAAAATGAATTTAGCTGGTACATTATTGCACCATGTATTTAGATATTCACCACATTCAAATGTTGGATATTAAAATTAGACAACGTATGTATGGGACTAGAAAACTAATTACAGCACGCATAAATGAACTGTTCATAGGCAGTTGTGGCAGTTGTAACGTTAAATACTATCAATTGATTGATTCAAACATCCTCTCAGAATGAATAGGGCTATCATCTAAAATACGAGTTAGTAGTATTCATACATGGTAAAGGACACTATAATGAGTAATTTAAGCTCTTTCAAAGCTATTTTGTTGAAACTAATAACTACTAATGTTAAAATTATAAATAAATTTATATTAGCTGTAATGTAACTAATGTAATAATGCGAGGTTACATTAAATCATAAGATTTGCATACGTTTTAGGAGAACGTAAAAGAAATTTATTGTACGCTTCCAGATGTTAGTTTGTCATAAATGATTTTATTTGACGACATTTTTACACGCGTATAAACTGTCCGCGATTAACTTTATTCTATAGGTTCGTTAAAACGTACGTTTCTCTCCATAAGCATTTTCTGTAACTTATATTTTATTTGAAATTGGTAGCTACAATCAATATAAATAAAATATATCATTTTTCTGTATGATAAAGAAGGAATTTGTTTTAAATAATTAATCTTGCTAATTAAATCATTTATATAATATTTTAGCGATATTTTGATCCACAAAATATATCCTCCAATCGGTTATTGTTGCTTATTTTCTGACCTGGTAACCCTAGGGGTGATGATAACCGGTAGAACTTTGTTTATAAATAAAAGATTCCCGCCAAATTAACGGTCCTGTTTTGAAAAATCCGTGTCTCGGTACGCTGTACGAAATTTAAAAGCTATTAATTTTTACCCATAATCCTGCCAACCCTGAAACTGCTGAAATGCAAAGCTGCTAACGGGGTGCGAGATTGTCTTGAAATATAAATGAACACGGTATTTCATTGCTTATAGTTAAAAAATGGAATTTTCAACACGTTTGCAATATTCAAAATGGCTGCCGCTTCTTATTTTAGAATCAACCGTATTTGCACAAAATATAGACTAAAATGCCACGAACTGTTCTCTCCGAATATCATATAAATAAATGTTCAAATGAATAAACGTTTGTAAAAAATATCATTTGCGTCCGTCCTATTTGTTCCAGCGACGTACCAAATAATAAAGGTTATATTACATTTTGCGTGGGGATAACATCTATATCGTGCATACATCAGTGCACAACATTTATCTAGAATAAAAATATTGATAAACTACGCCTGCTGTTAGGACTTTTATACACAATGTATTGAAATACTAAATGAAACTTTCGCACCTTTACACGGATATGCGCAACTTTAGGACGCAAGCAGTCTATAAAACTACTTAGGTTTCTTTATGAATGATATGATGTGATATGGTATATTGTTCTAAGCCCGGCTATGGTGAATTATCGTGCAATAGGCGTCCCACAATTATTTGATTACCAATAAAAGACTAAACACATCCAATTACATATCATATCTACCTTCATATGTACTTAGATCTAATGTAGTTATTCGTTTGACTTATATATAGTGCAATGGCCTTTCGAGTGAAATTGTACAGTTGTGTACAACTGAAGGCACGGGGCTTAAGACTGACAATCGTCGGGGCAACCCTCGTCATGTGCTACCTCCATAAGTAAAAGATACGTCACGGCCGTTTAGGATAAAACGATTTATAGTTCAGAGCAGACACTACGGTTGGTGCGGCTAATTAGATGAACTACTAGTGTGTTACATGTTACATGAGGCTGTCTACTGTGTTTATGATAGACCCTTAGAGATATCGTAAATTACAATGTAGAGTACGTAAAAAAAGACGACAGAAATTGAATTTTTTTCCTCGTGTCAGCAGATGATGAGTCATTTCCTATGTATAGTTTATAGGTTTTTGTTACAACTATAACAATAGGTGGTGAGCCTATTGCTGTACACCGGGCACAATTCCAGACTTCGAGTCACTACTAGAAATTCTAAATTAGATAAATCTAATAGCTCCCGACCCGGGACTTTCCGATCGGCAGTCACGCTTGCAACCACTCGACCAACGAGGCAGTGTATACGTAATTTTTACAAATTATCTAGAAACTTAAAATCATGTAAAAAATTCAATATTTACTTCATATTTGTTAACATATTGCATCAAAGTAAACGAGCGATGGAGTGGAGACCGCGGTTCATCAAACGTAGAGTAGGTCGCCCTCTGGTTACGTGGGATAATGATCTGCGAAGAAACTGGATGCGGTGAGCAGAGGACGGGGCGTGGTAACGTTCTGTAGAACAGACCTACATCTAGCAGTATACTGATATAGGCTATCTCTATTAAATAATGCTTTGGTTACCAAAAGTTATCATCTTTCAAGAAGTCTTTGATATCATATCTTATGTTTAGAAACATTAAAGGACCCAGTGTCATCAAAACACACCGCTGAAAAAGTAACACAAATCAAATAAATAGTTGAAATATGTTAATGATCTTTACCGCGCAACTTCTGGGCTGATATATATTTTGTATAGGTAAAGTCTCTATGTATAAACCAGGCGCTACGTATAAGGCTTGCTAGTGACAGAATTAACTCCTATTTCTCTTGAAGTGACTAGCATAAATTATATACTGCATTGCTAAGTTAGTCTTGAACAAACAATATCTAATATACATAGTATATATATTAGATATTGTTTGTTTTCTCTACTGTCTCTACAATATATTACAGAGAAGTCGTAAGCATTTCTTCGAGTAAACTCTAATTGCACGAGTCAAGGTAAGCCGGTGTATTGTAATGGGACAATTTCCCGTAACACCTGTTTACAGTCCACATGATTTATTAATAGCGTGTCTCTACACAACTCTATATATAAAATATTTACGATCGTTTCGCAATCTACCCCTTGCGCTCTCTGGGGTACGTGTGTTAAAATCGATGTAATGTCGTATGTGTCGTCGGTCGACATTAATCAATAACAGTACTTATCCATGACGGGCTTCCACTGAAATTTGTTATGCCAGTTGTTGCTGACAGTAAGCGTATGCGGAAATAAGTATGTTGTGTTAGATGGTGTACATTTTTACTTTTGCATTATTAAGAACTGCAATGTAAAATAGAGTTCTACTTATCATAAACTACAAGCCTTTAAGTATCCAAAGCAGCTTAATATTTGTAACAAAATTAAAGATTGTGTCCGTGAACGTATTTTGTATAGTCAATAGTATGAGGTAACGTTATAAGCAAAATTAGGCTGTCTTAGATCATTGCTAGATATACATATATCTACTTTCATTAATTAGTGTCATTACGTACTGTCAAGAACACCTCCATACATGTGGATAGGCAAAAATGACTTCCAATTCCCGTCTCACTCCTCGCTGGATTGGTTGTGTTCTTGTCTATGGTGGTAACCGAACTAACGAGAAAGCAGAGGAAGCTAGGGATGAACGGGCTGCAATTGGCTACCAAATACACTTTCTTATGGCATATAATGAACATATCACACGTTACGTTACGGAAGTCTATTAAATTAAAGTTATTTTGTCACTATTCTGCATTTCACTCTTTACTCAAAGTTCTTCATGTCGTACTGACACGTACAGGTGCCTTTAATGTACTATATGCTTTGAACAACTTCCACCATACTGCGTCAATACGGATCTGCCTCTCATGGTACCTTAAATAAAGAATCTTTATCTTACCGTGTACTCTCGTTTATTTAAGAAATTGGTAGAGATCTAAGTTAATGCAATGCAGTGGAAGGCGCATATTGTAAATGTACGATTGTAAATCATTCACAAATTTATTCGTGGGCAAATAAGAAAATCACGGATCAAACATTAATCAAGCAGCCGCAAAAAGTCGTCGATTCTGTTAATCCGTCGATTTTGCGTCCGACTTAGTAACTTTGAACTGGTTTCGTGATGAGAATTTTACGATCGCGACCCGGCCGCGTTCACTTTTGACGAACAATTTCAGTTTCGTTTTATTGTTTTTGCTAGTTTTATCGCCCGTGGATAATGTTCTGTTAGGTCGATCATTATGTTGTTGGTGATAATTGATGCCAGCAATAGTACGATTGGAAATTAGTTTGCAAGGATCTTATAATTTAAATAATGAGGGTTTGTTTGTTTTGTTAATAAAAAAAGATATTTTATTAAAGTTAGAAATAGTAACTTAATGTTAGATTATAATTTTTTTTTAATTAATGTATCAGAAATTAGTTGTAAGGAAAACTATTGATAACAAATTATATTCATGCTATTTGGCAACATTTTTGTTCACTTCTCGTACCGCTTCGTCACCTTTACTAAGCCTTTATAAATTATAAAAAAATACTTGCCAGAAAATAATCAACTAACTATTAAGTATAACGAATTGGTGTTGGCCCTGAGAGACGTACCACTTTATTGTTTGCAACGGAAGTATTTATTATCAAATATCTTTTTTAAGAATATAGGTTTTTTCATTAATTGGTTCTATTGAAAGCATTTCCAAAATGAATTAACAAGATACCAATAAATCTGATATTAAACCAAATATATGCCAATAGCTATACATTAACTTCTTGGTATCCGGAGCTAACGGTGCAACAAATTTTCTCGGATATTTTTCTAAATTGTGTGCTTATCCCAAAACAAGGTGAGAGCGCCAGGTACATTTTGCATTAGCAGCCTCAGCGAATTCGGAACCAGGACACTCAGGTATATACGTTGGCATCAAAATGTATTAAAAATGCCATGTTTGCAGGTCAAAAGGTTTCGCAAATATCATATAAATACTAAATGCTTTGCTCGACTGTTTTAGAAACGTACATACTCGCGTTTTATTTACGTTAAATCGTAAAGTAAGCATGCATTTTTAAAATGTTAATGAAAGTAGTGACGGTCTAGTGGCTTTCAATTCAGCCCCACAGTCCGGGTGTCTTGGATTCGAACTCGCACCTCTTTTTAAATTAAGTGCGTTTTAGAGATTTATTGTCACTTGCTATAACGATGTGGGAAAATATCTTAAAGGAATCATGAGATTTCGAATTCTTCATATGTTCTCTAAGATTTGTGAAGTGTATAAAACCGCAGTTGGGAGCGTGGCAGCCTTACCCTTTTTCATTATGAAGGGACACCCGTGTCCAGTAATACAGTGTTAAAAAGATTGATGGTAGTAATAAAAGGTTTACTTTAAGTAGTAGCGAACAAATTATGCACAAATAAAAAATGATCTTACTTTTACATCAGTTTATAAAATACATAACATATAAAATTTTATCAGTGTAGGTATAGGTATTATAGTTAATTAAGTTAGTAAAAGGTGCCAATGTATTATAAATTAAAAATTAATTTATCGAGAGACGGTAAATAATATTTAACTTAACCTAACTGCATTTAACTGAAATACTTGCAACGGTTAATCGGAATAATATTTATTTAATAAATTAATGTTCCGCGACAGTTATAAAGCTAAACAATAAAACACAAACTAATTTCAGGCTGCGCGAAGTACGAGCTATAAAAACAGGTCTATTTTCTCTTCTCCATGAAAAATGTAACAAATTACACTGAACTTGTTAAAACTGCTTGGTTTTACGATCAAACAACGTTCATCTATTTACACAAGTCATAACATCACGCCTCTATTTTCCCGATGAGGCAGGCAGAGGAATGTAGTTAACTCAACGATTCACCCATTTTTACATTACATCATGGAATATAGATATAAGTCTGACTTATATGTAAGAGCCTGAAAACGCTACAATATAATATTTCCTGACGTCACTGAGGGTTTTTATCTCATTCAGTATTCCATTCATGATCCACGTAACCCTGCATGATTATGTCTTTGACTTAACAAGGGGTTTAACACACGTTCACCTGGAACATTATTATGCACAAAGGTTAGTTAGGCTGTTCGTAAACGATTTACGTATTCAGCTTGCAGTCCACATAAGTCTGATTGCAAAGCATTCATCTCTGATGCATAGCTGTCCACTGTTATATTGGTATTGACTATCTCCTTTGGAGGGCTTTCAACGTGTCATTATGTAGGTACCTATTAGATATGGTCCGTGTTATACATATACTGAAAATGAAAAAAGTGCGAGAAGCTCTGCGATCCCCAACTCGCATGTCAAGTGTGGATATTATAATAAGAGCCTGTAACTGCACTAGCACTGCACATTTGATTTTGGAAAAAAATTCACCATAGTCTTTGCATAAATAAACACTCGTACAACAAAGACGATTCAAGACTTATCAGAACCTGAATAATACATTGCATGTTACTCACCAACTATGTGATTAGTTATCAAACTCAAAATGTTGCCTCATGAATTTGTGAAATATCCACTAAGAGACTTCCAACCATCATTTTATTGCCAACATGATTACCTCTTTTAATAATTTTACATTTAAGTTGGCCCCTTTGAAGATTTCGAAGCAAGAGATTGAACAACGATATAAGACGCTTAGCGCTACCCTATTAATTAAGCCGTTAATAGAGTAGCGGTGAGCGACTTCTTAGCTTTGAAGGAGCCTGTTTAATAAATTAATTCATTAAATGTGCACTGTTTTGCTTGAACGTCCAAAGATAAACTAATTCATTATTTTAGGGGAGTAACATTATACTACCAATAAGCACTCGTTTTATAAGTTTGGCAAAGGAACGAGGGATATAATTTTGTGTTACTGTCCTATTGACGACAGATAGTATTTAAATTGTATTTGCTGTTGAAATATCTCTGGATTGGACAATCAAGGTAAAATGCACAAGCTTAAATGATTTCCCTAACGCAAGGAAATATCATTCGCAAGCAGCTAGCTACATTTATACTTTATGAGCGTTAAGGTATGGGAACAAAAAGGTGATTTGCTAAATGTTGAAAGTTAAGGCATAAGTCAGCGAAGTTTCAAAATTTAAAGCGACCTGCGAGTCGTTTTTCGTTTCCAGTCACTTCTTCGTTCGCTGTGTTTAAATTTTACTTAAAAATTCCACTTTTAACACGTCACAGGCAAGTTACTGCACAGCGCTATTGTTGTGTTCTACGAGTCTTTAGGGAATTCTTGCAACACTCTGGCATAACACGAAATACATATTGTATGGTGCTGTGATATCAACCATTGAGGCTTCCCCCAAAGGCTACTTTCGTCTGCCGCCCCAAAGTGAATTACTTTTTCATTACATTTAGATAAGTTTTAACTGCGGTCGTGTTCACATGTCAACAAAATTGTATAGGTATTTATAGAACGTAACATATTTTACGTTATCATTTAAAATGAAGAGCTGAATAACCAGCTCAGTGATATTCTATTGGAGAGGCCATGTTTGCCCAGCTGTGCACGAAAACGGGTTGTTAATGGTGGAGAACTTACATTTTTTAAATTAATGAAATGAATACATTTTTCTGTACACTTTCAAATTCAGTCGAATCTCGCGATTCTTTAGTCATAAAAGTTTGGAGATATTACCTTTGTAAATGCAGAATTCCGTTTATCAGATTTCTCTCATAATTTTTTAATTGACGAGTTAACTTCACAAAGACTGTCAAATTAATATTTTTTTTTTTTAATATGAAATCCGACATCACATTGAAGTATATTAGAACCATTACAACCTCATTGTTGGCCAGATATTGTATCGTGTACTATATACATAGCATGTTCATATATACATAGCATACACACCTACATGCGATACCTACATATGTATATAACGATGATTATCTGTATTTGATTATATGATTACCATCACTATCAATAGCCATTTTATAATCATACAGAATGAAAACAGGCTAGGCTATTTTTATTCCTTATGGCAACAACGGCTTGTTGATGCTGCTTTCCTTCAGGGCATCTAGGCGATAGTGTTGCCAACTAGAAGATCGGGTTGTTCTACGTTGAATAAAAATATAGTTCCACTAATCAAAATAAATATAAAAGTTATCTAACTTCGATTATCTATTGCCAAGTGACCTGTACACTTCATTATTATTATTATACATCACGCCCGGTTCGTTACGGATTAGGCATAGAGCACTGAGTATCAAATTTATATATCATAAGAGACCTGACGTACTTCTTATTTGCAATAGCATAAAAAATCAGTTGTAGAAAATGACTGGCTGCAATTAGGCACGTTTAAGCGAAAGCGATTTAAGTAAAACTTTCTTGTTCATGCCGCAAACTGAAGGGATAGATGTCTTGGAGATCATTAATCACCGCACCTTGTAACTGGGATGCAAACAGCCTATAAATAGTTTGCTTGACGGCAGCTTTCAAAGCAAAATTGTACTGATGGAAGGCGTCAAGTTGTTGTTTCAGTTTTCAGCAGTTAGCGAATTTGATAAGCGAGTTTTTTGCTTGTTTAAAAAAAAAACTCAATCGTTCCGCAAAGTCACTTAGATATCATTAATTACTATCGACATTATTAAATACCCTGATTACAGGTCCGTCATTAATCTCTAAATGTAACTCAAGCTATTATTTTGTTAAGTGAAAGTAAATAGTGACTTGTACCTGTAATATTGTCATCGAATATTTTTGACAAATTATTCTAGTATATACCAAAAATTCCTTTTAAAATAGCAGTAATCTGGAATAGAATTCAATCGGTAATTCTATTTATATTCTTATATTTAATATTTTCAAAACTAAAATTTACACTGCAACCACGGAGTTAAGATAGAGGTATTATATCATCACGCCAGGTTGCTTACGGCGTTGACAATATCACATACAAATCTATAATATACTCGTATATAACAAAACGTAATCTCTTAACTAATTAACGATCGGCGATATATAACACTTAGCATTAAACAAGATATCAATGATTTGATAGGAACAACACTATGTCGTAACTTCAAAGGATACACCTCAATGGGATACACAGGATGCATTGTATATTCCCCGTTTGTCAAGCTTTGAGCAATATCAATCCGAGATCAGCTCGAACAAAGAGCTCATTGGCAAGACGCGTGGAAATTACAACCGTCAACAGAGGTCGGGCTGTCTCACGTCTGTTCAATTACTGAAAGGTTTGACAGAGACGTCGCATCGGTTACTATTCGGTAGGTATACAAGCTCTGTACATATGTATATTTGTAGTTTTATTACGTACTGTGACGCGAAACATGAATAATAAATAAATAAAAATTTATTACCACAAAAAACTTTACAATTGTAATGTACATAGACTATCTGGAAATAATAGAATAATTAAATGAATTGTTTGTCGAGCTAGCGCATATTCTTGAGGGGTCTTTGCCCATAATTTCCACGCTGGGCATGAGGGTTGGAGATCGCAGGGCACAGCACTTCGCACCGCCGACGCTCAGTGGGATAACGATCTGCGAAAAGCTGCAGGCAGAAGCTGGATGCGACAAGCCGAGGAGAAAAAGTATAAAGATTCCGAGATAATTTATTTTAAAATAATGTGTACGACATTAGAGGACGCGCGCGATTCGTCTATTAAAAACATTACGTGTAACCTAATGTTACCGACCAAATGCCATATACCTACATATGTTTATGGTTTGAGAATTTTATTTCTGAAAATAATACAATATTCACTTTCAGAGAAACATGACATTTGTAGAAATAATAATATCTTATTACACACAACAGGGTACGTACAAATATTTAAAAGTCGTTGTTTCTAGTCGACAGCCAATATTCACTTACACTTATTTCAATATATGTGTCACATATGTACGAAGCAGCGACAAAAATGATATGATATTTTATACAGTTTCAGTAAAATGTTACGAGAATGCCTTTGTTGCGCGTACATTTAATTCAACATCTATCAAAATCGTCATTTATTTATTATTACAAAAGGTGGAAAATATTCTCAATTCAATGGCAAAATATTTGTGTCCGTTTCAATGCGGATCGCTCGAAAAAGCCTTTCACGTGCAGGTCGTGATGCCCGAACCGCATATATTGAGCCCGGCTGATTCGCGACGGTCAACTTAATAATTCAATAGGATGACTTGTCGTGCCCCGGAATAACATCCGACTCGATCCATAGCGTTCTTTCCATATACCTATTCACAATGATATTATTGTCCTTTCGTTTTATGCTAACATTTTTTCGCCATCGCCAAGGATTCACTGGTAGGGAGGGCATTAAGTCTGTTTATCGTTCATAAACAAAAAAAAATACATTAATTAATTATGGCAAACTGGCAACGGGTTAAACGTGGGAGCGTACGAGTATCCGGAGATTATAAGCGTTACTTTTTTTTTAACTAAGTTATAATGCTGAGACAATGTATGGTCTAATCATATAACATTGTTTTTGTAAACAAATTACGAACACGAATATATCATTGTCAAACTATGACGAATTTAGCTAATGCGATATAATTCCTCGGCACGCGGCGCTAAGCCACTCGCACCTCTCACGAACCGCTAATTTAAGTCCTACATTTAGCTCATTAATAACGGTCACTGAAACTCAATTCGCATTTATTCTGATCGCAAATTCCGCATCGAAGTCGGCTTATCGTTGGAATTTATGCATTTCACATCGATAAAAACACTCTAGAATGCAGCGGTCATAAAATCGCTGCAAAATCACATTCTTTTATTGGCGTTAAAGCAGCCGGCGGGAATGTTGCTATATTTTCTGCTGCTGTTTTTCAATACGCGCCTGCAAATATCAGCGAAAAACAGCGAGGACTCCGGCAGCGACAGCGACTTCGGTGGGAGTCTTGTGTCCTCGTTACGTAATGACGTGAACTTGGATTTATCGCTGGATGAAGATTATGAAGATTTGCGCGCAGAGCTACTCGCTTATCATACCGCCCTGGCTACGTTGCCCTCGCGCCGTAAGATTCAGTACCTATTTTTTTAAATAACATAACATTACAGCTGTATTTCCCCAAGGAGAGGAGTCTAATACTCCCAATTTCCTCGTTATGTGATACTTCCCGAAAAATAAAAGACGAACCCATTGCCGTATACCGGACACAAATCCAGAGTGTTACTGAGAGTTTCAAATTGGAAAAATCCAGTAGTAAATTAATAATCGTACAAATTATAGTCACCCAAAAAAATTAACGTTGCACGACCCATTAATGGAATATTTATTTTTCCTAGTTGTCCACTCCAGAATTTCGCAGCGGCTACTAATATGTGGGTACTTGTAAGTGCTTACGCTCGGTTTTACTAAAACACTCTCCGCGAAAATTTCAAATTATGCCAGCGGGGAACTCGTGGTAAATTAATATGTTGAATATCGGCGTGGTTTGCGTTCACTGTGAAACGTGGACTGCGTTTTGCAATACCGATATACTATTCCACAAACCGATGCGATACCGCTCTATAACAACCTCATTCTCGCATATTTTGTGTTACTTGTCTATCAAAGCGGGAACAACATAGGTGATCGATTATATATGTACCGGTTTAACTCACGTATGTTTTTCGGGATAGCCCGACTAGTTTCGGACCTGTACGAGGTCCTTTATCATGATCTCCCGCCGGTTGCAGCTAGGTCGCGGCGGAGATTGTGAATAAAAATTAATAGAAGAATAAAAATAAAAGAATTAATAGAGAATTAAGAATTAATAGAAGAATAAAAGTAAAATTAAAAGATTTATTCTCAAACTCTAATTATGTATATTATTGCAAAGAATATATACAAAACTACCAGTCCGCATTAGGTAGGATATAGGTTTGACGAATGAAAGGATAATAGGATTGATGTTGATGATGATGAATACATGTACACTGTAGAATTCTCTTCAAATATCGCAACTACTATGAGTAGGAAAGAAGTGCGTTCAAGCACACATTGCCCGCAACGGATGAGCGACGTCAACGTCCGGAAGATTTATAACATCTTTAAGGAACAATTCTCTCGGTCGGAATAATAGGTTGGTTTTCCATTCCCATTACACACATAGAGATAAGCCTTGGGTTGTCTCTATATGTAAACTAGGACATTCGGTTAGCGTATTAATTTATGCATATGAACATTGCGCACTATAATTGTCCGTACAGGGTCGCTGATCACCACGCCGTGCTGGGCTTTAGGCGGGATTTGCATAAATCATCAATTATGTACTGGTTACAAGTTTTTAACCGAAGTCCCAGGGTGCAAGAGTAGGCTGAACGTATGTTGCTTTGGGTATAACCGCTATCAAGTACGAGACATGAAGGACGAGGGCATAAGCAATGCTGCTTTTCCTTGGTCGTTGACACGTGAATTTGGCGGGAAAGGCATAATAGAGAAGCCTAGGAAGGAGAAAAAGAAAAATCGTAAAAAGAAAATGGTAAACGCAAATAAAACACAACCGGTCGCGGTAGTGTTGAGGAGTAATAAAGTTTTTGTTATATATTTTTTTAGTTTCTTTCAAAGCGTCTTCCTAACCATGTAGGTACGTACATGTTTTTGGGTACCAAATCAGAAAATAGGACTTTGCAATGAAATTTCCAAACGAAACATAACGTCACGCCATTAATCCTCGAAGGGGCAGGCAGAGGAGTGTAGTACACTCCCCCGATTCACCAGTTACGCGAACCTATTGAACTCCAAACAAAACATGTGTTAATTCCTTTTACAACATAATATAAATTTAATTTCTACACCATTTTGGACATAATTATGCCATTCTTGTACATGTGGCAAAATTTTCAACATTGACTTTGAAACACAAAATCATTTATGCGGACGCTTCCGTCGTTCTGACGGTTCGAATTTGAATACTGCACTATTCTTATTATTATATCATCATATGTGGTCTCTTTCGGAGTAGGTAGAGTGCACTGAGTGCCAAATATCTCTGTTCTTTCAGGCTCTTACATACTCCCCCGTCTATAGTTAAGTACTTATGCACATTATACATATTACGCTATAGACATATAACAATAAAATAAACTGAGTAACGAACATAAATAATTATAAGCTAAAATATTATGTACCCTTACTAGGACAACTAGTTTTATAAAATATTTCTTCTTGTTCTTACAAACGATGATAAACCATTCTGTATTTTGGATAATTGCTACTGCACCGTCAATCGTAGGTAAATCATAACGGTGAAGGAAAACATCGTAAGGTCCCATAAAGTCTGCCAGACCGCACTACGCCGACGTGGCAGTGTCTAACATAGAGTATGTTTTTCTGGGCAAAAGCCCATGTCTAATAGCAAAGCGATAAAATGGCTGATGATGATGATAGGTACTTATTTATTAAATGCGAGATCTACAGAAAAAGCCCCGGCCTTTGCCAACCCGGAACCCTAATTCAATATGTAATGGAAAATATTATTAAACAAACTTCCAAATAATATAATTTACGGTCGCATATAACATACAATTTATTGAAAAAAGTTGCTGCACCCACTCCAACTACATTAGTAAAATATGAACCTCCGCATTTTTCAATTACCGTGAAATTTATTAAGGGTACATTGAGCAAGCAATCAAAACAGGCAACCGTAGAGACATTGGCCATAACAAATCACGAAGATTTAAAAACAGCCTATATTTAAATCATATGACGTGTTCAGTGAATAGTTATATCAATATAATAATAATATGTTTTTACCATTAACATTAACAATCAATTATCTCATAGTGATAATAACTTGTGCAAAAAATGTTTATAAGTATGGGGAATCTAAATATGGACTTCAAAAGTTGCCTGATACTTACAAGGATATTTTTCAAGGCAACAGTCGTAGAAGACCCTTATTAGGTTAGTTTAATGACAGGAATATAACGAATCCCTTATTAATATACATTATAAATTTTGCTCATTTATCAGAAGACAGGCGATATGCAAAATAGATTCTCAGTAAACGTCTTTAAAAATTTGAATTCATAATACTACACCACCAGTATACTGTTCTATGACTTTTGACTAATAATTATAATAGATGTAAAATAAATATGACTTCACACTTTCAAAGTCGTTTTCGGATAACAAAGTTTTTCGCATGTCTCAAATGAGCAAATGGGCGATTTGTGTATTTTACTAACGTCCAGCTGTTGGTTTAGTGGTGGCTATAACAAATAAACGACTGTAAATTAACTCTGAAGTCCATCATGAGTGCAGTCGTAATTGAGCTGCCCCTCCTTTAACTTTACTTCCGTTAAGTTAAAGTCCCCTCCCCCTACCCTTTTAACTTTTAATTATAGAACGAAATTTTCCTCATGGTCGAACTTTATAATGGTTAGCGTTCCTCGTCAATCCTTACCGAAAATTGAACCATGAACAGTATATTATTCGCATTGTTTAATTTATTCAATATATTTAATTTCCTGTGTAACAGGAACAGTCATACAGTGTATGTGCGTCTATTCTCAATACAATATTACTTCGTTAATAAATTGAATGATACCACCAACGAACTTTGGAATAAATTATATAAACTAAACTGTATTCAATATCTGTTGCTCGGAAATGGAAATATTGTATTTATTAAAAAAGCTTTTCAAGATGTAGACACAACTTTTAATAAACTTTATTGAATCTTATGAAACTCGTGTCTGCTCCTGCCTGGTGTATATTAGGCGGAATATTTTGGCTTTCATTTACATTTTATACAAGCAAATCTGATTCAGTATACCCACTGAGCAGTAGTCCAATACCGTCATTGTTTTCCTTACCGTTATAGGAAGCGCGAGAGCGACATGTTGGGCTCGTGGTGGTATATGCGTTGACATCGGAGATTCCCATTACAACTTTGATGCCATGGTACCTGGATGCGATGTACGCGCTCGGGTTTGCTGCAAAGTATCAAAATTCGGATCACCGACAATCGGTGTTCTAAGGCAGGGCGATGAAGTTGTAATATTCTCCGAGAACTTAGAAGAACTTAATGGTGGTTCTATAGAAAAGATGGCTTTGCAAAACACGGACTTAATATTTTGGAAGAAATTTCACTTGGATGTTCAGTGAAATAAAATTTATGAAAATAAAAGTCCAACTTTTAGAATTATCGAATTGTTTTACAAGATCAAAATCAAAGATTTCTTTTGCACTTTACACAGAAAACCAGCACGTGGCACGCAAAGAAGTTAGACTCAGACCCAAGAAAATACTGACTAACTAGTTTCACACTCCCCTATTAATTACACTATTCAAGAATTTGTACAAAAATCAACACGAACCCCGATATCACGAATTCAAACGATATCCGAGAAATGAAAAAGGATTTGTTATAGTAAAAATAGACAGTGCCTAATCATTAACGTCATTATTTATAGACTTATATCTATGCTTGCTCAGACGTTTTTATATAAGATCAGAGATATTTCCAATCAGAGAAATTTCCGGGAGTTGAAGCAGTAACTCAGTAACTCTGAAGTTATCATATTATATTCCCACAGCTAGAAGAAAATATACAAGATATAAAATATATAAGTATAATAAATCAATCTACGTAAATCGAAGAGACATTGAAATTTTGCAAAACGAGTTAAACACTTAAATTGAACTGAAGGAAAACAAGGTACTGATGAAGCCGACATTGATTAGTGTCAAGTTGATGAGAGGACGGCGATCTCGAAAACCTTGACACATTTTTAATATTTGCACATTTACACAATTTTCATGTTTCATAGATTTGAACAAATATAGGCAAAACAAATAGACTAACTTGCTCTTAGGACTTTGTGTATTTTTTCGTTACAAAAAGATTACCAATTCATTGTTTATCTTGCGAGTGAAACAGAACTACAAGTGTACAGCAAGTATATAAGTATATATACGAATATAAAAGCATCGTATTATATTTAAAGGAGTTTTGAAATTTCTCGAGTTGTATTTTTATTACTCTTTCCACGATTTCTTTTTCAATAAATTTAATTTATACAACGTTTAGATACTCTCTGCCCTCTTATATTTTTTTTTTCATAAAAATTATAGGTAACTGATTTGGTAATAAAGGCCTAACACATGTATGTATATAGGTACATACATATATTTTTAGGTTGTTCAACATTACAACATTTTCATGATGGAATAAGCCAATATTGGAAAAATACAATTAAATTAATATTTTTTTTCTTTTCATAAAGTTTCATGAAATACGTTCGATTTAACTATTTCAATAAAATATTTAAAGTAACGCACTTAATTTCGTTGGTAAATGTTAGTCTCAACGGCCCGAGCCGTAAAAGAAAATTCGCTACCAATACATTTTTCTGATACATATTTGAATTATTGAATCATCTATTCCCTATCCTTTCCCGGGCAGAGTAGACGTTTATATCCTATTTTATTCTTTATGACATCGGCGAAAGGAAATTAAAGGTCCTTTATCTGTTTTCTATGTAAATCCGTTAGGTACACTTCCCTCAGAATGTCTTTCACGTAATATAAACACAACTAGGGAGTGAAACAATTTGCATCGTAAAATAAAACTCCTAGAACCTTTAGCAACACCAGGATCCTTCCCAGCTCCGCATCGATTGCTGAATATCTCTATACTTGCGAGCCTCTCTATAATATGCTTCATCCACATACATTACTCTCTTCATACACCCCTTATCATATATTTTTTAATCAAAATTTTTGGAAGGAATCGGAATTCAATACATGTTTACGGAAGTGTTTTATGGCACTTATATATACTCTGCCCCATAATAATACTCATGAATATAGTTATGTCTAATTAATATTCTTCCAATATCTCAATAACATTTTTTGTCAATAATTATTTTTGATTTCTATTTTTTACTTACACACAAAAAGGGAATGAAACGATGGTTTCCGAAATTCTGTCGTATCGCTATTGACAAGCAGTCAAATTCAATCGGCTTCAGTGGGGATTCAGGTACGGTATCCGGTGGAAGCCTCTGTATTCATAAATAATATTAAGGCTTAATAGCTATTGAATGTTTCAGTTACCGAATTCACCTTTTCGGGATAATATGTCGCATTGCATGAACGCTAAGGACGCACAAACAGTGTTTATACATAACTTTCTATTTATTTATTCATTCATTCCTCAGTTTTCTATAACTAAGTTATACAACGTGTTTTGTTATGTTTTGTGTGAAACAAAAGAACTGTGTGAAACAAATAAAAACAAATTTTAATTCATTTAGGTATTTAGATTTAGTCAAAACCCATTAGTTAATTCACAAATGAATTCAGTCATTTAAGAATTTTTCCAAAGCGTTAAAAAAAGCAATTATGTCATCGTAAGCGCCGATGTGAATTTAAAATATAGCTACGTTCCCTTCCTGCTCAACTTGTGAAAATTAAAAAGGTTTTTCCGATGGAACAACTTTACATATAGGTATCAACGGCTTTTGAAATCAAACTGTGATCAGCTACGCTCAGCTCCAACTAATTATGAGACACGAGAGTTCGGCGAAGTTTCAACGTTATTCAATGTACTTACAAGGATCTTTAGATTGAGTTGTATTAGAACCATCTTCCATGCGATATGTTTTCAATCGGATCACTTCCTTAATTTTATTCCTATCAATTATAATAATTTCAAAAGTCTTCGAATTCAACGTGTTAAAAGAAAAATTAATTTTGTAATGCCTGATGAATATATTATAACGAGTGATGAACGTAAAACACTTCAGGTGGCATATTTGGCACTCGGTGCTCTCTGTCTACCTCGTAAGTGGCGTCAAGAAGTAATAATAATAGTAATAGCTATTAATTATCAGATTTTGTACTATTACTATATTATTTTTAAATAGATATTTCCGTCCTAATATTTTTTTTTTCTCATTGAAATTTAAATACACATACGAGTATTGCTCAGGTTTTATGGATGTAGCCCTCGATTGCAAGCTGTCTCGATAATGAGGATTTTTGGTCCGAAGATGTTCTGTTAGTTTGAACTCGTGCCAAATTAGTTTACCTCGCCACCCCACATACCCATACGGTACTAAACGGCTCTGACCTAGAAAATGGCATATTTTCGTATTTTGCTCGCTTTTCATCTGAACTTCCAAAGAAAGCGCTTGGAAAGTAGCTATCGTTTTTCGCGTATCGGATTTTTTTCTGGAAAGATGTTTCGAACTAGAACACAGGTTTTATAAGTGGGGAAACAATGAGTACCTATCACATGTTTTTGATGAAAATAAATAAAATATAAAGAACATACATATTTCAAAACCTAAATCTATTGGAATAGCTGTAGAAAATCAACACAATTTAAATGCTAACATTATATCTCTGGTAAAGAAGCAATAGATATGCCCGCAGCGGAACAGACGAAATAGGATCGTGGTAAACATCACCAGCAGACCTGTTAGTGCCTAGTTCACAGCTTAAATCGAAGAGGGACGACCGTCTTGTTCAAATTTATCACGTCTATGGAAACGACAATAAAATATGACCACGATTTCCCGGTAAAATTACCACATCTTGTATTTATTTTCAAATAAAAGAATAAAATAAAAACATTTATATAAATTATTTGCATAAGAACCTTTCATTTATATTATAATAACTCCACTCATTTTAAATTAATGTACGTAAGTATTATTTACTGAAAATTTAAAAATTCACATATTTTAAATACTAATATGCCAATTTACTTTTAATTGAAATAAATGCATTTAACTTAAGTTAAACATTGAGATAAATGCAT
>DWME01002699.1:0-20102 GCA_018244795.1 Parelbella ahira ahira | reverse complement strand
GTAATTAATTGTAATTAAATAAAATATAATATAAATGGTAATAAAATGAGTTTATCTCTTACATTTCCTTCTAAATATCTGTAAATATTTACAATTGTGATTGTAGTATTAAATAAAATATCATACAAAATATCTCTAAAAGGCACCATGCTATTCTTAAAGTCCAATTGGAAATAAACTATTTGGGGTGATAGAAGTTAGTTGTTCCTCAATAAAAATGTGTTATATTTGACGAATGTTTGTCAAATTCTGGCCTTAGTCGATTGTGTGTGTATTTGTAGGGATTATTCACACAAATAACGCTTTTATTGACCGCACGAGAAGCTATAATACACATATATCGCTCTTACGTTGTCGAAATATCTGAACAGACATAGCGAGACATATCACGGCATACCAAGACATTATTGCGCAAATGATGAAAGAAAAATTATATATTATAGCATAGCTTCCGTGTGTGTTAGTTCTCTATGATATATATTATAGCACAGTATATTAATGTATATATGGCTGGTCCGTCCGTGCGTCCTCCGACATTATTTTAAAATTACGTTAAGTTGTTTATACATTTCTGTATATCGTGTCGTCATTGGATGTCGTCATGGACGGTGTGTAAGATTCGTTATATATTTTTTGTATTCTAACGAGCAACAATTTGGCAGATGATAAGTGGATGTTTTAATATCCTTTTGGACTTTTTATGTGGCTATAATTAAGTATAGTTTTGTTTAAGGAAAATATATTTTGTATGCATGGTTAATACCATACAATAATATTGTAAAGGAACCATTGATAAACTTTTCTGCCATTACACATTATTCATAATCATCATCAGCCCTCTTGCTGAAATTAATGTTAATGGATATTTCTTTATTTTTTTACTTTTACGCTTGTACTCAATCGAAGGGGTAGGCAGAAGAGTGTAGTATACTCCCACGATTCGCCTGTTAAATTTGATGGAATATGGGGTTAATCTGTTGCATACATCAGACACAAATCCAGACTCGGAGCTACTTACATTTTCAAGTTAGAAAAAACCTAAACTACTCGACCCGGAGCTCGAAATCTATAAAAAATATATATATTCCGACATGCAGGTAAAAAAAAGATTTAGATTGTTTGGAATAATATACAATATTTATTAACAATTGCAATCACAAGATATGGGGAAATGAAGCTTTTATATAATTATGACGGTACATTACATATGATTTTAAATAAACAGTTAGCAACGCCATCTTGCGACAAATTGTTGAAAAGAGTAGTTTACGCTTGTTATGTACGTTTCCTATCAAATTTATTTAACATTACTATTTCCATCAAAAATTAATGTAGGTTCAAGGGTTTTCCTTCACACAAATTCTAAAAAGACATCTGATATTAAATAATAATAAGGGACAGCTCCATCTCTGATCCAATAATAAAACTATTATTATAATATACTAGTATTATTGTTCACGCCCAAATGTGTTCGTTCACCAGAGGTAAACGAAATTTGTCTCACTTATTTCACACGCGGTACCTCGTATTAAATCTCTTACGTTCACTCTGAAAGAAAATGAAAATACAACATTATAATAATATGTCATCATTGTCAGCCGACGCCCGTACACTGTTGGACATAGGCCTCTTCAATAGCACGCCACGGAGCTCGATCTTTAGCTCTTCGCATGTAACTGCTTTCAGCCAGTTCGCGTGTATCGTCACTCCACCTAGCTGGAGGGCATCCTACGCTAAGTTGGCCAAGTCGCGGTCTCCACTCCAGAACACGTCTACTCCAGCAGTTATCGGTTCTGCGACAGATGTGAGCAGGCCACTGCCACTTCAGCTTGCTAATCCTTCGGGCTATGTCGATATGTCGGTACGGCGACATATTTATACGAAAAACTCATATCAGTTCCAGGCTTGCAGATTATAAAGCGATCTGTCTTAGGCTATAATACCACTACCACTGATTTATGACAGTTAACACAACAACAACCAGACAACATCCAGAAATCGGCCCTTGCGAGGTACGCGTTCCACTCCCGCCATTTCACTCCGCCTATCAATGCTTTCTGCTCTCGCCTTCGACGCATCAGTACCTCACGCATACGTCATCATACTAAGCTGCCTAGTTAAATTTTGCGAGTTATAGAACCGTACACAGAATGTTTGGGTAATTTTAACAAAATATATTTACTTATGGATATAAAAGTTTAGTTCCCCAGTGTTCAGAGTCGACAAAACAAATCTGGGTATCTGGTTCACCAGCACCCACACCTCGTCACCGATTACCTTCAAATCTGAAAAAGGATAACGAACCTAATTACTATTTGCTACTATTCTATTAATATTAATTACTTTCCAGATCTATACGTTTATTATACCAAACAAAGTCTTTGACTAACAAAAGAAAAATATTTTTAAACACAAGAAAAAAAAAAAAAAAAATCTGTCTTATTTCTTATTTAATGTTACACAAACGTGTATAAAAGGCAATGAGTGCTACATGTAGGTTTAATAAACGTTACACTGCGCGGCTCCGTAAATTTTATACGTCGTCATAGCGAGGTGCCTGGTTAATTTCTGCGGGTTATATTACTCCAGTGAGAATTTGTAGACACAAGATATTAAGCCAAGCTGTCCATCGTGACTTTAATTTTTTTAACGACTTTTAAAATCTTGAGAAACTTAAAAATAACAATGTATTTTTTGAATATATAATTTATTGAATATAGAAGAAGCAAGCCAGGTCTGGAAAAATAGATCTTTGGCACTCCATGCTCTTGTCCTACCTTGTAAGGACTTGACCTAAATATATGTTTACATGTATGCATTATTTACCATTTTAGCAATAATATTATAAATGTATTAGTAAGGTACCTGAAATATAAACCAATAGTTGGTGGTCCTGTGCGGCGATGGCGACATTTGCCGGCTCCATTTTAGTTTTAACATTCCAACATAAGATGGCGTCCTGCGCGACGTTTGCGTAGAACATAGTGCTCGTACCAGCGTGGTAGGCGCTGGAGCCGCTCTGCGTGTTGGCTCCTCTGGTCCCGAGTGCCTGTAAACATATTATATTTTTTATAGTTACTTGATTATAGATAAATAATTATAATAAATACACACACAGTCTTTATATGTGTCCGGTGTATAGAAATAGGCTCGTCATCTATTCCATTGTGGGAATAACGTAACTGGAGGATCATGGGAGTGGGAGGGACCATTGAACTACCTATTCGCGGAATACAGGCGTAAAGGCGAAATAATAATTATCGGTTCTCACAGTGCTTCTAAATGGCAGCCGATTCTTCAGGATGTCAGTGTCTACGGCGAACTCTTGTGTGGAAACGAGAGGGTGATAGTACGCTGTCCTTTTTCTGTTCTGGTCAATTTTTGACAGCGCGATGCCGAAGAGACCGTCCTTCCAGCTGATGACATGACCTGAAACAACTTTCTAGTTTACTGGTTGAACGGATTTGAGGAGTATTTTGGGTGTGGTTGAGAAAAAGCAATTGTATTTCGTTTCACAACAAAACAAACTTCAAAATTATCATTGAACCTCTATCGTACCATTGTTGTGGGTCTTCTCCAGGATGAAATAGGTTAAGGCTATAGTGCGCCACGCTGGCCCAGCGGGCGTTGCCACAGCACACACATCTTTATGAACATTATCTAAAACTCTAAGGTGCCGCCTATTAATAAGAAAGGTTCCTAAGATGATTTTTCATTTATAATATATCTATATTTATATAGCATTATCACCGACAACTTTGTAGTTTGTTTAATGCGGTCTTATTTTAAAACTAGTCATTCAATTTTATATTTAAGAATTCGTATAATCTCAGACAGATGGTACTTTTTTTACAAATAGAGAAAAATTAGAGGGTTAATATTGCTATATAATTTGAAATTATGGACATATTTGTTCGAAACTGTTACCTGCGACCGTGAAGTTCAGCGAATTCGGATCGTGTTTGAAGCTTTCGTGCTGGATCCGCCAACTGTCCAGCTTCCGGAGAGAGAATACCACCATGCCCTCAGTGGCCAGGTCGTTGATGTACGCATATGCGTCGTCACAACGGTCTTTTGTGACATCTACTGTTATTGAAACCAAGCCTGCCGGGAATAATAATATTTTCATCACTTCAATAAGAAAAAAAAAGAAGAACAAAAAAGAATGAAATAGGACCGCGTCAAAAGTTTTTTCGACACTTTAATGAAAGTAAACGAGACGAAAGAAGTCTATCAGGACCGTAACAGACCGAATCTTTAATTTCTGCCTGCTTTTATAGGCAATAGGCGTGACGATATGTATGTAACAAAAGGCACATAGTACATCAATAAGCTCATCAGCGATTCCATAGTTTTATGTAAACGTATGAGTAACTGGTGAAACGTTCCCGTATACAACACTCCTATGCCTACCCCTTCGAGTAAGTATTACAGGCGTGGTGACATTTACATGGTACATTATATAAATAAGGAATGGAAGAATAGTACAACCATATTAATAATATTGGTATTACGAAGTCATTTGCTGGGGAATGGTGCATATGTTCAGATATGATTAAGTCTATTTCCTATAAAAGTAGGCAGTTTTTCACAACTTCCTTAGGCCGTGACATACCTTTTTCAAATCAAAACGATTTGTTTTTATTAATTTGATATTTGTTTAGCTATTTGTAAAGTCAATAAATGTACCTCCAGGTGACCTTTCGTTCACCAAATCGGTATCTTTCAGTTCGTATCGCAGTAATCTCTTGTTCGTTTTCAAATCGTAGATGACAATCCCAGGCTGCTGCACCTGTTGTCTTTCTCCTGGAAAAAGAGAGAGTGATTTTCACGAAAAACAAGATGGCGACGTTTTGATCTTAGTAGTTCACAGATTGAGACGGCATCGACATCTTAGACGCGTTGGGGAAGGTGATGTAATGTGTTTGGAGCCAGATTTTCTAGGTAGGTATATAATGATAGCGTTACGTAAAAAGAATTGAGAATCTTCTTCTTACAAATGCTAATATACATAATATCTGTAATACTAAGTACTCCATACATATTTAAGGAGTGTCCTTTGCATAGAATTTCTAGAAGGAACCATTAGCACCAGCGGAATATAGGTATATTAGTAGGTACTATAACTCCCAACTAAGTCATACCTGGTACCTCTAGAAGTCCAGTGTCCACAAACCACAGTCTATCGCACACGTCGATCCTGGGTCTGTAGACTGACACAAAGTCTTTGCTGCGTTCTTCATCAGGGTATGGCTTTAAAGACGGAGATCCTGTTGCAGATCTAGAGATGACATTTAACGTTGAAGGTATCCCTGCAAGTAAAGTGGAAATATCACATAATTTAGGACTGATATTTTAATTCGTCACTGAGGCGTGGCGTCTACCGGAGACCACCTGATAATATTTTACGACATCGTTTTACTGATCTTCAAATGATTACAAGTTATAAATGTGCATGCAGTTTGTAAGCACAGATATCTAGCACTCTTAAGCCGTCTCTTTACTGCTTAGGCAGCGTTTTAATATGGGCTAACTATAAAATCAACTATGGCCATAGGTACCGGCTTAACTCACGTGCGTTTCACGGGACGGCCCGTTTAGTTTCGAATCTATACGAGGCCCTTCCTTTCCTTTGCAGCGAGGTCGCGCCGGAGTTTGCGCGCCGCCGCACGAGTGGCGCGGCATGAACGCTGAGGCGATGCGGCGTTGTCGACAGTCTTCGTATCCCCTCGATTGTCTCCGGTGATCGCGCTTGCACATAAGGTTGATTTTAGCTGGACACATACGGCGCTGACTGTGTCGTGCTCTAAAGTATCCACTACACTACTATATTTCGGAAAATTGGTTTCCACGCTGAGGGCACAGTCCACTCATTGTCCCGGTTGAAAGTGGGACGTCGACTCACTTTTATTGCTTCTCGTATGTTGCGAGGTACTAAAAACTTCCTTCGCAGAACGGACACCTTGTCAAAGCATAAGAAATGAGCCGCGTCTGAGTAGTGGGCGTGTTCAGCGACTGCGGACCCTTTTATATCCAAGTTCTTAACGCTGCGTATGTATTCAAATACTCTAGTCACGATGTTGCATCGAGTTTCTTAAATGTAACTCTTGCCAGAATCGCAAGGTATCATGTTTACGTCCGATACGTTTAACGGATAACGGTTGAGACGGAGACCAGACTATTGTCCTAATGCTATATTTCGACCGCAACAGGTTTCCGATTTTATTCGTTACTCCTTTAATATAGGGCAAGTACGGTGGTAATAGTTCCACGCTCACCGTACGTCGCTTTAATTAGCCACCCACTAACCGAAGACTCTGTCTCCAGGAGTAGCCTTTCGCTTTCAGTCCGGTTCTCACATGGGTTCTCACAAGTCACACAGATTCGAAGCACGGTTGATGAGAGTTCTGGGCACTGAAGAGAGATGGGATGGATGATGTTGTGAGTCAGCCTGCAAATACCGGTCTATGTGTGTCCGCTTCCGGTATACATTATGCGACAGTCTGCCATCGGGCTCCCTGCACACTAACACATCCAAGAAGGGTAAGGTGTCTTTTTTCTTTTCTTCAACCATGCACTTAATTTTTGGGATGTACGGCGTTCAGGTGGTCACTGCGAGGACATCATCCACGTACGTCTATCAACAGCGCGGTTTAATAATGGCATTTTTTATCGCTACGTCCTCGAACCACTCCATGAAGATACCAGCTACTATTGGCGCTATTGGAGTACCCATAGCCACTCCATCAACCTTCAAGAAGTGCTCGCCGCGCCAAACGAAATACCCGCTGCTTAAGCATAGTTCGACCAATTCAATAGTCCCAGAGTAGGTGCATTAGAGTTCTTTATTAGATTGGAAATTATGACTATAGAGCCTTCGACTGTTTATTGGTGAATAATGAGACTACGTCGAAGCTGACCATTATTTCGGAGGCTAATACTCGCACGTCGGTACGCAAGTTGACGAAATGCATTGAATCCTTCACATGACTAGATGTTCTGAGTGTGAAGGAATGAAGCGAGCTAGCCAGAAACCTGGAAAACTTGGTAAGTCGGTGAGTCAGTTTGACTTACTATGGGTCGCAGTGGCCAACCAAGTTTATGTATTTTCGGTAGACGTTAATCTTTGGTAGAGTAGCGTTATGTGGGCGCAAACGATACATCAGGTCGTTATGTTAGGTACATAACGACCGACGACGACGACGAGGTTTCAGCTTGATTTAATTTGAAAGAATAGGCGAGTTACTCAGTCATTTGCATGCCCGCTTATATTAGTACGCTAGGGTGTATGTAACTAAATTAGTATGTATGTATGGAACAGAGAACTAGCCTAATGATAATATAATTATGATTGATGATGACGGTAAGTTTAATAAATTATAGATATTATGTTAAAGCTCGCGTTAAGTGCCACTGGGTTTGTCTAACATGAAACTCATAGTAGCAGTTAGGAGACTAGATTTGTGCTTGATGTATGGAAATAGGAGAGGAGAGGCCTATATACAATAGTGGACGGAAGTAGGAGTAGGCGGAATAATGATGATGATGATGATGTAGCGTTTAAGAATGCTTTACAAAATTCCACAATTTTTGTCTCCTATTATTCGGTCTTTTGAAAAATCCGCACACTCTTTATACCTACCTAGTCATATTCCGCACCACACGGAGCCAGTTCGGGGAAATGGCTAAGTACATAAAGTTTAAGCCGGAAGAAAATATTGTTGCTCCAGCGCGCTATAGAATACCCAGAGCCATTTATTAAAGCAGCAAGCTCTTTCCGTAAAGTGATTTTTAAATGTTGTCTTAAGAGGAAAATTTGGATGTTATTCGACGCTAAATAAATAATTTAATTTTCATCAAAATATATGTTTAGTCGTTAAATTATTTCGGGATTCGATTGGGCTATAGTGTAGAAAAAGTATCGAGATTATAGACTCCGGTAAAGTACAGATATAGTCAGTATTGCATTTTTAGTTTTTCTGTGGAAATATATTTTTTAATTAGAGGTCAGTTGTGGGCCACAGAGCCCCCTTAACAATAGACCCACAAGATGCCGTTCGTCATTGTTGGAAAATGAAAAGAGAAGAAAAATCGTTGACCAATAATGTACTCATTCTTTAAATAAATAAACAGTGGACACCACTAATTACATATACATTGATCAATATAGTTATTATATTTCATGATTCATTTCCATTTGTAACTGATAAAGTATGACAAAATTCAAATCAAGATTCAATTCAAATTATTTCAAACACGAAACGTTTACAACAGCCACCCTTATATAAATTAGCATAAAGGGAAATCTAAATTTGATCTGAAGTAAGCTAAGGTACAAAATGTACTGAGCATAGATATTTTTTTCTTTTGGTATTGGAACATTTATTCATGACTTACAAACAATAATATTATTACTAACCGCTCAGTAAATAGTAGCGTTTTAAATGTAGTTACAACTAATAAAATATTTTTTATAGTTATCAAAACAGAGAGCGATTATACTGATGAAGAATATCAAAGAATTTCGACCTTAATAGATGCATATCTAAAGAAGTGCTCATGAATGATATAAATAAACATTATACTTAGAGCACTCGTAACACAGCGGGAAGATGTGACCCGTGTAGGCGCGTGTCACGCTCTGACGTAATACGCTCACGTGCTCCATCGGGCACGGCGCGGCGCTGCGCCTACGGGACACGTAGCTTTGTGTAATGTCAAGCTTGACTCATAAATAAACCTTTCGACTATTGGGCAGTAAATAACTTTATCATATACATATATTTTTCAGTGTCCATCCGGTTCTAATTTATGACTACGGTATTTTAAAAGCATTTAAATAAATATAATTAATTTTATTTATGTAAATTTCATAGTAATTCATTTCGTGGTTTAAGCCGTAATCTTATGTAACGCTTATTTATATAAAACTGCTGCTCAAGTAGGCTTTTACTTAAACATCCGCGGTGATGGATTACTGCGTTATATAAAGGCAATTTCAACAACACAGTGAAGTACTAGACCCACGACCAGTTAATTTACGAGAATATTTTTATATTATAACAACACATAAAACTGTCATGAAGTCGAGCTGGAGGTTAAAATATTTGATGAATACAATTGAAGGTGACTAAAGTGAGTTTTTGAGAGTACTAATTATGTAGGTATGTGGGTAGCATGAAAGAACTAAGCTAGATAGAACATTAAAACATACTTCTTGAAAAATGGTCAATATTTACTAGAATGTAATTTAAATCTGTTACGCAATTAGTCTTTAATCATAGCTACAAAAAATATTGGAGTTTTAGTTTAATATTTTTTAATAATGAATATTTTATTACTATTCCAGGCTTAGTACATTGATTTTTTTCAATGCCAAACGGAATGTAATATTTACCTACGATCACACGATATAAGTTATAAATGTTGAATGAATATTTAGAACTTTAGGTATCAACATCAAGAAATAAAATCTAAGTTACACTTATACGGTACTATTTTAAATTTTTTAAATTCAGAAATAGGCTCCCGTTTGGCTGCATTCCCTCCTGAGGGAAAGCGAGATGCAGCCGAGGATGTAGTACGCTCGCCTAAAAAGTGCCTATTCACTCTTCTTTTGAATAATGCCAGGTTGTACGAGTCGGGAAAGAGGGACGTCGGTAGAGAGTTCCACTCTTTCGCAGTTTGTAGTAAAAACAATTTAGAGGAGCGCTTCTATGTCCTGTTCTATTTTTATGTCCTCAGTCATTTCTAGCAAAGGAACATTCAAGTTTCAGAAAATGGATAGAAAAATGCAATGTGTCGTAGAAATCCCTAGACAATTTTACTGCAGGGTCTCAGCACTATTGTACATTAGGAGTTCATTGCTAATGTATTTCATCATTAAGAGTACGTTCCTAATGTATTTTACCATGAGGAGTGCGTTTTGTTTGATCAAATATGCACAATATGAAAATTTACTTGTATATAACAAAATATTTATTAAATATATGTATGTATGACGTTCGTTACATGTTTAAAAGATAATCTGATCAAAATAGTTGACATCAAAATGTATACAGTCTACAAAATAAAATTAATACAGTTTGAATTGATAATGCGATTGACAATGTCGTGATCAGAGATTAAATACGCTAGAATGCCTTGTATCACCAATTTAGTAGAGACTGGTATTCGTCTGAGCCGACATGATGTTTAACACATGATGAACAGTAGAATCGGGAAGAAAATATGTGTTCTACGGGAAAGCCGACGATATTTTTTTTGTTATAAACTGTACCAAAATGATAGAAATATAGAAAAGACGATAACAATTGTTTCAGCTACTAAGCTGCAGTAGAAATATATTTGCTCGTTTTTCTTTGAAACTACGTACCTACTCGGAATATAAGTCTTTGTAATAAAGGTAATTCCAGTCGTTTGTTCCGGCCCCAAAGTGTTACATACTTCTATTTTGTTTCTGGCTGTTACTAAGCAATCTCAGAAAATGTTTGCTTTCCTTTTTGTATTCAGGTGTTTATTTTACCTAAAAGTTTTCTTAAAAGGTCTTCCATTACGGATTATGTTAATGGAATAAGGACTTAAATACTTTTTCTCGGGTTATTGTACAACCAAAAATATTTGCGTAACAGATTGCCTATCTTGATTATCTTAATTATTATTATTTTTTGTTGTTTTTGACTTACATGGTGTGCTATAAAGTATTTTTGTATTGTATTGTATTGTATTGTACTTTTATTATAAAACAATTCCTGAGCAATTATATTACACGTGATTAAATTATGTAACGGCTTACTTCGCGTATATTTTTCTGAATAGCACAACAAATTGACTGCCTCGTTGGTCGAGCGGTTGCAAGCGCGACTGCCGATCGGAAGGTCCTAGTGACTCGGAGTCTATGCCCGGTGTATGGCAATAGACTCACCGCCTATTCCATAGGACTTAAATGTAACTGGTGAAACGTGGGAGTGTACTACATTCCTCTGCCTATTTCATCAGGGATTACAGGTGTGATGTTACGTTATGTATACGTACATGCTACATAGTATTTCTGCAACTTTGTAACAGCAACGTAAATTAATCACCACATTTACAGTCAAGGCACTAGCGTGACGGCAGTACTGATCCACGTAGATACAGCTCTACGACCATCAAACCCCCGAACCCAATTAGCGGAAACGTGATCAAAAAAATATTTTCCTCGTTTAGCAAACTTCTAACTTTCCACTCCAAGTAAGCCTTTGAAAATTCAATTAACCTGAGAGTAAACTTTTAAGTACGACGAAGCCGACCCGTCTAGGAACTGATTAAATTATAAGTTCTAAACATTTAGCAACATTTTAATTCTATATCATTCCACTGTACTTGTTTTGTTATCATTTATTTATACTTCAACAAATGATTGGAATTAAAACGAACATTACCCATATGCATATATGTCCATATTTTAAAAAACGAAAAAGCAGGTAACAAAATATCGTATCCGTTACTAATTTTGTATAGTATTTCTTTAAAGAAACACAAAATAAACATTTTACCCGACAATATCAGCATCCAAGTGATTTAAAAGCACGTCTGTACGGTAGGTATATACATAAATACTTGACTTCACTTTTAAAGTATAATAGAACTCATACACATACATGAAACATAATTCGAAATACAAAAGCTATCTCAAAGATATGAAATACATAAAGAAAGCTTTCAAGAAATCTTAAAATATATTCAGACGTTCCAATATACCTATTATTGTCATTAATCTAATACAGTATTACCGTAAAGCCTAAGTGATTATTAGACACATATACGAGTATCTCAGTGATAATTTTATTAAAAGGTCCAGAACCAATAATTTTACAAACTCCCTTGCATTTTCGCTTTATACGCGTAGAATATAAAGTGCTCAATCCAACTAGTACTGGCCACGAACACATCTTGCACTATGAATGATTTATGAAAAATTCCATTCTTCAGGTGAGTCCGGGATTGGTTATGACTTTGAATTATACATTGAAGCTTAGCGTTTTAAAATTTTCCTAACATCAACCTTGCTCTATTTCATTTAAAAATAAGAGAGAATCTAATAAAAATGTGAGCCTATTTTTTTCTATAACTTTCTGCTAATGGATGCAGGTGATTTAGCTATAGGAAACGACAGATGAATTATTAGTGATGATGATGAAGAGCTTCAGAAAACTTATTATCAAAATGGGGTTATAACAAAAAATAACCTGTTTTATATTTTTCTCGTTCCAGAAAACCATCATTATATATCATGTTAATTACATATTGTTCCTCCTACCTCAATTAAATAAGGCGATATTTATTATTCGTCATTTTTTCGTTAAGTTCAATAGCGTACTTCAAAGAAAAAATAGAATTTTATTCATTGCATGCCGATATCTACTTATATGTGGTGTTCATAAATGTTACGGAACTTTTATAAAATCATTTTGAAAACAGTACTTGCAATGTCCACATGTCATCGACATGTAGAATTAACAGTGTAGGAAAGAGAATAGCGCCCTGCGGTATACCAGAGTTGATGAGTAGCGGGTGCGAATACTATCCACTATAAGTTCATGTTAACGTTTAATTCGTATGATTTCCATACTCTGAACTCGTTTTTTGAGCATAAACATACCTAACACACATTTTCGACTTACTCTTCATTACAAATTGGAACAACGATATACATATTATGCATAAAGTACAACAGAGTTGTTACTAAGTCGCTGTAGTATAGAAACATACATATAGTACAACTGTAATTGTACCATTTCGCGAGTATCGTTCGTCGACGAACAGAGCATCATTAGAGTAAGTAGACATCCACAAGTTTTCGCTATAATAAATGTATTAAGTAATGTACATTATTCTAGTTGCCTCACAGCTCGTTCCTTTATAACGACGCGACAAGACATCTGTGTTACAAACTATTTAAACAAGTAAACAACTCTGCTGAGAACGCGCTGCAACTAACACAACTTTACTCGTGTTTTTGCTCCAGTGCACAGCCATAGCACTCATCACTACCATTAATTGTTATCATTTTAAGTGTTATCAAACAACTATAGTATGAAGTAAGGGTTATGTCCCTCTACTGACTATGTTTTTCCGTAGTATTGATAATTTTTTACGTGAAGTACCTATAAACTGGTTATTGAGTATATGCCCTACGTTGTAGTGTGATATATTTTATAGGTATCCCGTTTAGTATAAATTCAACGTTATTAGGTAACATATACATTCATATTGTTATATTACATAACTGTTTCTTACGTACGCATTGCTTTATTCGCACCATTGTTATGTATCCTTCAAAAGAAAGAGTCAACAACAACTTGTGCCAAGTACACAAACACAAACCGATGAATAAGAGCAAACAAGGGCGAGAACCTTCAAAGCGAGTTAAACAGAGGAAAAACAAAATTCCCTTAGAAACGTTGCCATCAGCAAACAATCGCGCAGACATCTCTGGAATATGATATTGATATTCGGTTTCTTCGGCTCCTAATTGATGTAAATTGTTTTTCATCTCACAATTCTATTCACTGCCCTTACAGTTAATGCATAACTATATTGTAATCCTTACAAAACCTATTTGTGCCGATGTACCAACATTATCATTTCGGTAAACCTGTGCTATTTTTAGGACATTATTTTATTGGCATTGATTTATTTGAAACTGTGGCTTGAACAGACTGCAGCCATAATCTATAAATCAAATATCCGATACCATTTCGTTTGCGAGTTAATAATATTGGAAGACTGCCACCGACTTAATATACCTACTCGTACTGTTACTGAATTCTTTCATAGGTCATTAATATTTACGACAAAAGTGAAGACTACAAATAAGAATGGTTGCGTTTAAATTGCAAATGGACACTTCGTATTGATAATTATTATGTTGCTGTATTTTAAGCGGTTGAAACCTAACAATCAGGTTTTATTACATATTCATAAGAAAATAATAATCGATGCTAGTAAAAGCTCTCAAAATCAATAGTCGTGGGTTATGCTTGGCTTCCCACTGAAAAGACTGAGTATGTGCCCTTTCCATTGTGATACTTACAACTTCGTTCTTTTATGTTTATTATGTCGATGGAATAAAAGTATTTCTATTTTTATTTAAAAGATCCTTTGCTAGCTGATTAAACAATTCATGAAACAACTGATGGTATCATATAAAATAGATATAACAAATTGATAAATATTCTATTCTCATTTCTATGTAATAATTACCTACATCGTTCCCATTTAGTTTTAGAACAGCAATTACAATACATTTAACTAACTGTTAAACTTCAATGTCCGGACCATTAAAACAAGCTGAAACTGATATTTACAGGCAACTTCATAATTGTATTGTATATGACAGTAGATTTCACACCCCACTGCGGGGTTAACCTAAGTGCAATTACGAGAGCCGACACACTATCCAGCACACTATTCGCTCAAAACTGCCAAGTTTTGCCCGTTTAAAGTTTCTAAACAATCCCGCAGGACTTCGACGAGGTTTAACAACTATTACGAGTATCTCGAAGGCAAGTATAACCGTTAGCTGTGGACTCCAAATAGCGGGAACATTTACGATTAACGAAATCTGGAAGTCCGCGCGCTCTCTGGTGCTCAATTTTCCAGATCGTTTGGTGTACATCAGCGCGTGACATCCAATGAAACTTTTTATTTTATCTTTTCAACACCCGTAGCTGCTTAACACGATAAAATTACCCATTTATCAGATAAACGCTCCTTACTACATGATAATAGTACTATCTCAACACACGGCTATCTGATCCCAAAGAGAGCTTGTATTATGATAACCGGATGGTTGATAAACTAGTCATATAAATATATACTCGTCTAGATATTTTTACACCCAGATACAGAACAAATAGGTGTGATAATCACACAAATATTTATTGCGGTTGGGAATCGCACTCACGGTTCCCAGCGCAATAGTCACTAACCACTGCACCAACGCAACGGGCCGATCAAACTATATGTACATACATATATACAAAACTAATATATTTTTTATACCGCATAAGAAACCACTTAATATCCAATGTGTTTGTAGTGGCACAAAAAGTTGGCTGAACTGTCAGCGCCGCAATGATTTATGGGCATGAACAACACAAGTGTCTGTTGGCTAGGTACAACGACTCTCATTAATAGACTAACTTTATTCATAGACAAATAGAAAATTCCGTCAACTTTGTATAAACGATTCAATGAAATCGAGATCTTTTGTACTTAGAAGACTACATTAAGTTTGTGCCCATTTAGAAGAGGTCAGTCAACACTTTGTATACAGGTAATCATTAGTTTAAAAAAAATTCGCGCTAATGTTTGCCCACGACCTATATTGACTATAAAAGTATATTAATAATTATACTGTATTAATAATGACAAATTCCAATATTCTCAATCCAAAAATTACACTTATAATATTTTTTAATAATTTGAGATTTTAAGTAAGGTTTAAGGTAGAATAATGGAAGTTGAAGGATATTTCATATTAAAATTCACATTGCAGACTTCAGTTCGGTTCTACGTTGGAGAGAAAAGTCTCAAGGGGCTTTTCCGGACGTCGGCTCTGTCTCTAGACTTTAGACTTACTAATGAATTTGCATATTAAAAAGATCGTTCGTTACCGATGTAAATCGTTCAGAAACTTTGGATACCTACGTATTACATCACAGAAATAATTTCTTATACCACTTTCTAGTCAGACTTCCGTTTAAACTTAAAACGTTAATTGATGTTCATTACAATTTTATTTCGTCGTTGATCGAGGGCTTGCAAGCGCGACTGCCCACCGAAAGGTTCTTGGTTCCAATCCCGGCTTGGATGCTATAAGATTTTTCTAATTTAGAATTTTTAGTAGTAACTCGGAGTCTGGATCTGTGCCTGGTGTATGGCAATAGGCTCACCACCGCTGTATCCCATGGGACGTAAACGTAACTGGTGAAACGTGGAAGTGTACTACATTCCTCTGTCTACCCCTTCGGGAACTACAGGCGTGACGGTACATTCCAGTTTAAAAAATAAATGCATAATAAATTGCATTCCGTCGAAGCGATATAAAAACTTAACATATTTTATCACTGACAATATAAGTATAAAATTATTGCAAATTGAAAACAAATTTAATTCACTCAAAAAAAATTACATTTCTATTCATGAGCAAGCGACTAACAATGAGTTTAAAAGCCCAACAAAGACTAATCAGAGAAATGGAAGTTTTTCGCTGAGCGTAAATCACCAGTTATTGTCATTTGTTAATGAAAATGTCATTAAAATGTTTTACAACGTCGCCGTTGACCATTTTTCTAGTTGTTTTATTTAACGAGTTCGTAAAATAAAGATGATATAGACCGGTCTGTTATTATTTAGAAATATACAAAACGACTAAGCGTAAAATCAAATTTTCGCTATAAGCTTTTTTATGCCTTTGTGATATCTTCAAACATAGCTGAACAATATAATTTATACGTAAGTTCATTTTGTTTGTCGTCTGCGAAAAACATATCCGAAAATGAGAATTCCTTTGTATAACGAATTATTATAATTAATATTCAAAAAAATACGTACGAAATATTAATACTACTACTATTAAATAGCAATTATATGGCATTACAGTTGATTTTCAGTTGTTCGCAGTCACCAACTGAAACAATCCTGGTCCGGCTCAATCACGCGGCAGTATCCAACGGAATAGATATTCCAGAAAATTCCGGGAAAATCTAGAAAATTCGAACGTATTCATCGTAGCACAATCTGTATTTCTATGGTGTTTGAAATACTCATGATTGTAATTAACGTACAATATAATCGAAATATGAACGTAAAATATGTCCAATCTAACGCATTTGCAACTTTCAAATGCATGACATCTATATTGAGTATCGATATGGTACTCACTTGCACTTAAACAATATTTGATTTTACTTAAGTGAATACGTTGTCCTGCTCTATTTTTGTGCTGTTTCAATTTGATCCAAAAATTTGTTCTCATAGTGTATACCATGTGCTACTCACTACCAAAATAAAGAAAACATCGTTATCGTCATTAATTTAACATTTTAAAAGTAAAGTTTTTGTTTTACTACAAATGTGAAGTACGTGATCATGTTGTGTTTACATATACCTACACATAGATACACCATAGCAATGTTGTCAGATAACTTTGATAGTAATTTTGTCATAGTTTGACAGTTCGGGCCTGTGTTCCTGTTGACTCATAGAACCTGTGGAATGCCGGCATCTTGGCGCTCACCCAGTTGCCGTAATCATAATATCTAATTACAATAAGAACCGCAAGCTAATATAATAACCGTTACCGTACATATAAATCGCAATAACTACACTATTTAAAATTAATTACTGTCCGCAAAACAATCGCCCATTTTTTGTAATTTTAAAAGGTATATATTATTATTATTGGTATTGGATGCACGAAACTCGTGCACGACCGAGGGACGATGAGTAGGAAACACGTTCTCCGTCCAACCGTTGCCCATTACGATAATTATCTTGCATTTCAGTGCGGAACGTTTGACGACATTCCTCTCAACGTCGCTATAGCATTTTAGTGCTATGCTACTCTAAAAAGGTTTATCTCTGCAAAGAGACATACTGGTACGTATTCATGTGGCATGTTCGGCATGAAAATGAGCGAACACGTAGTAATTTGCCTTCACCGCTCTCCGCTGACAATCCTATAAAATATCTCTATATTTTATTGTGAGAAATGTGGCTGAGGTTTATTCAACTTCAAGCGGTTATGTGATTTAAATATAATTTGCGATATAGACTTTTGTACATAAGTACGGTTTTGTTATCAGTTAACCCACCACTCACATATGCTACTGCACGATCAAACTCACTAATAGATATTTTAAAACTCTTGCTTGTTTGACAGAACAATGAAGCATTGGTTGTACTTAGCTTGCGATACTAAAGTACTTGTTAAATATTGTAGTAATATGGTAGATTATCTTGATAAATGAAGCCTTTTAAACCTCTTGAAACATAAATAATTGTGTTCATTAATTTTTTTTGCTTTCAAATAACAGCAGCTAATTTAAGCAACTAAAACGTGTGCTGATTTAAATGACTATAATTAGGTTTATTTTTGTGCGTTTGTATATGCCACGAGTGTGTACAATACACCCTATTCATACAATGAATACACACATCTCGCCACTACACACACTGCCCTGAGTATATAAGTCAGTGCACATTTTCCCGCCACCGCCACGCGCAAATGTCTCTCCACATTCCCGCCAGTGTACTGTATCTGGGGCACGTTCTTCAAGGTTGTTCACTGCGCATTATTCTGGAACACATTAACATCCTGTCCTACTACGGGCAAAATTAGTCATGAACAGATATCTAGAAAAATTTTGTAAGCGTACATTATTATGTAAACGTAGAAATTAACGTCTAACCATAGACAATTTCGTTCATCTTTAATTCATTCTTATTATTATTATATCGTCTCGCTATGTCTAAGGCAGAGTAGGAGTAGCACCGAGTGCTAAATATCTCTATCCCTACCATACTGACGTGCTCCTTAAGTTCCTGTAATAACTAATTAGGAAGTTGGGTATTTCATTGTAATGTTTTATTGTTTTTCTCAGCACAAAGATTAAGATTGGAGTCGAAAAATACCTAAGTGATATATGACTAATATTAGTTGAACATGTTGTGGTCATTAGATTAAACTACGTAATACATATTTTTCCCGCGTCTTGCTAAACGTGGCGTGGGACGCCCTTCAGCTAGATAGAGTAACGATCTACGCAAAGTGGCTAGCGGCAATTGGATGCGACGAGCTGAAGATCGAGCGCAGTGACATGACATTGGAGTTGCTTACGAGTAAGTCCAGCAGTGGACGGAAATATGCTGATAATTTCAACATACACATAACAAACAATATCACATTTATGCAAAGTCGAAGCCGAAAAAACTGAAGAAAATGTCGTCGGAAGTATAATATTAGGTATATGTTATTTTTCCACCCTTTTATTATTCCACCGCTGAAACATTTCTCTCCGTATGAGAAGGCTAAAGACGTATAATGTCTAGTGATTTTAATAATTGTCAATTATTATATTACTCGTATGTGATGTGATAACAATATGAGTTTGCTAAGAGAACAAACGTAGTACGGCTGGTCATTTATGTTAATGTTCATGCTCTCTCACATTATTACAGTTCTTTTAATGTTCCGTCCGCAGGAGAGCAGCTGTTATTGTTACTTGCAAATAAGAGCAAGAATAATAAACATTAAGGATGCTATAATAAATGCAATACTTGTATTAGCGTCCGTACTTTTTTCTTCATATTGTCTGCTCAGAGTCCTATTTGTTTCAAAGCTCTAAATATTCTAACAGTATGACAAAGTGATAATAGTGGTGCTAAGTATAAACAAATTAATATTTTTTACGTTTTTCTGCCTGTTCAAACTGAAATTTCATATTTTTTCTGCACAGTATTTGTGAAAAATAGTTGTAAAGATAAGAATTTGAGCTAACATAATTATATAGCCGTAAGGTGTCTGCATAAAGTTATCAGTAGAACATACTTTTGTTTGTACTTTATGCTTTGAAAGTACTCGACTCGATTACATTACTTTCATAAAAAGTAACGACATTTAAAACGTAGTTTGCATAAGTTGGCTCCATGAACAACATCAATGAAATGGAGTACCTTCACGTACAAAAGTGTAAGGCGGCGTGACACGCATAACTCACACAATCTGGAGACCTGAGACACCGCGCGCACTCGACCTTCAGATTGGTGGAACAAAGTGAGTAATGTATGCGCACGTGAGTACCTTTATTTCGCATATCTTCTAAATATTAAATGATTGACTTCAGTTCAAAACAGGAGTATAACCTAACGGCTTCAAATAGAACACATTACCTTTGAAACGCGAGACAACCTGCTGCACGTCTGTAAATACGCACTAGAACAATACAATTTAATATACAATTAACAATACAATTTCCTGGTTAGAAACAAAGACAAAAGTCACCTGAAGAGAATAGTCATACGAACAATGAAATCAATTGTTGAAAAACGAC
>DWME01002698.1:0-20104 GCA_018244795.1 Parelbella ahira ahira | reverse complement strand
AAGGAATATGGACAAATGCGGAAGTATATATTTTTTTTATATTCGATTCAATTTGACTTTATAATTTGGAAAAAATTTGAAAAAACTTTAAGTAGGTACAGCCCCATAGAAATAAGAATTTATTTATTCCAAATCAGCCCGGAACCATAAAAAACTAAAGAAAGTACACAATATAAATTTAATTACAAAGCAAAATATAAATTCTTAAACGAAAATAAACATTAAATATGTAAGTTAATAAAACAGATCACAAAACTCTCAAAATAACAAAGTCATATTTATACTTTAATCAAAATAATTTTAAATTCATATGCTATTAAGCATAAGCAACTGCAAATCGAATTCAATTTTACGTGACGACTTCAGCGAACGCCGTAACTAAAACTAATTACCTGCACTGAATAGCGTTAAACGATGAAACTTACATTTGTTAGATATTTTTCCGTTATTATATTTAATGTTTGAAAGCAAATATCATGTAACAACACAGGTCAAAAGTTGTCACATTAGGGACGCTTCGCACTAACGCAGGGCGTTGGCCAGCCGCCCTGAGACCGGGCCGAGCTGCATCGATTAGTGCATAGGGCATGCGCGGACATCTGCTTTCCAAGTAGGTAACTGGTGCTAGCATTTTCATACCTATAACATTTATCTCCACGAACTAATACGAATAGTAATAATAGCTAATTAACTACAGTAATCGAAGAAGCCGACGTATGCTTTATTCAACAATGTTTTATTCAACAAACCCCATCCCAATGCTTTATTCAACAAACAACATACCATAATATAAACTTTCATAAGTAATTCTTTCTCTCTGAGATAAAATATGTCTCGTTACGGAAATCCGTGCAAGATTGTTGGCGACGTTGTTTCGCTTGATTACGAATAGCTCACACCCATTGTGCGACGCCTGGTTATACTCATTTATATTATATTCATTGTTAAGGAAAACATTTCAATAGCAGGGACTCTGATATTAAAATATTTTTCTGGAATTTAACAAAACAATGATTTCATTAAATTTTGTTAAATTTTAATCTCTCTGCACACCCATAAGGGACCTGACGTATAATAATAATAATTTTAATTAGGTTACGTTTAATTTCTATAAGGTAAGGTCCCGTTCTAGAGTGGACACGAAGCGATATGTTACATGTGCAAAGCAGGAAAAACACGAGGCGAGCTGGCAGCCATCCAATCGAAGAAAAAACTCTAAATTATCACCGATTGCTAGATATTTACTACCAGTCTACTTACCGGCGCCAATCATGCACAGAACACAGGAAAAATCACTTTTCAACACGCACACGACAGATTAGTACGGATGTACCTGGAGATATGGGAGTGCCGACCGGGCAGATGGGCATTTAATGGATGCCAAGAGAAAATGCGCACTGCGCATGCTCCAAACCATCCTTTCCAAAGGTTACAGGTTACCGATAGGGCGCAAAAGCCTTCTTAGATCAATAGTCACGCCACAATTCAACAATAAGCAAATTTAATTTATCGCACTGTTTCCGCTGTTTTTTATAGATACTCGTAACTGATACATAGTTTCTTTTATACATCTATTTAAAAATGATTTTGTTATATTCAGGTATATATATATTTATACGTATATACATATGTCTATGGCCCACTGCACACTTGAGCAGGTAACATACTCTGAGTGGAATGTTTTAGAACTGAAGTAAAGTATCCTCATAATCAATAACTCATCACTTAGTAGTATTTTGCAACAAGTCTGGGGTAGGATATCAAACTTTATCATTTACATCAGTTTTTTATTTAATATTCAACACCATATCTATAATCCCCGAAAGGGTAGGCACAACTCTCAAATGTTTCACCATTTAGGTTTACATTCCACCATTCCATTCCATTAGGTCACATCCGGCACAGATCCAGACTCCAAGCCCCTACTAGAAAATCTAAGTTAGAAAAATCTAATAATAACTGACCGGAGATTTGAACCCAGAACCTCTCGATCAGCATTGCAGTATGTTTGGGCCATCATATTGATATATTACGAAGCTAACTTATGACTACAAAGTTGCTTTAGTCTTGTTAATTAATTATCAATTCATCCATCAGCCTTTGAAGTCCACAGTTGAACATAGCCTTCCCATGCGCTGTTGCCATTTGTCTGAGTAGTGGGTTATTGGAATCTACCTATTTCCCGCTGTCTTTTGCAGATCGTCAGAACAGCAAGAAGGAAAGTAACCTACGCTCCTTTTACTTAGCCATTTCCGCCACTCAATGACCTTCCTACTCCATTGGTCGTTGGTCCTTCGAGCAATTGGATCCACCCATTGCGGCTTGAACTTGTTAATTTTGATAGCTGTGTCGGTAATCTTGGTTTGTCTACGGATTTCGTAATACCGTATGTAGTCGTATACAGCGATGATGTTGATACCAAGGCAGATACTAAGTGTAGGTTTCTCAACAGGTTGTTAAGCGAGTTTGAGCTTGTGTATGAGGACCACATCTCGGCATCGTAGGTCATAACTGGCAACACATATTTATATATAAATGTTGAAGATATTTTGTAAAAGGCATAGTATTTTTCTTAGTATGCCCATACACTACAGAATCAATTGTCAACGCGCGCTTTTCCTTCGTTTTTGCATCATCTGATGATTTTGCCACCAAATAGGTGTCAGGCTGCGATTTAATATGGCTTATCAGGTTGTGAAGTATGAAGCTATTATCAGCGCCTCTGGTGACTAAGATAAGAACTAAAACATACTGTACTACGCATGCATGTCCACCTCAGTCATACAATAATTAATTCTGTAATAACAATTGCTGTAAATTTGACATTTGTGTTTTTATGTTGATTACAAATGAAACAGAACTAAGAATCGTAATTTTGCTAAACATAAAATTTAACTTTACGAAATAAAATTAAAAGCAATTTAATAAAATTAATCAGACCTTCAAAAAAGTTTATGAAATTTTCTGTTCTTCCCAAAGATTTTTTGTTTGGAAAATTAACGAAATTTTTGGATGATAAAAATATTCAATAATTAAAGTACCTTTCTCATGTTCAAATCTTCGACGTAAAAGTGCCGATGCCGTGCCGTTTGTTGGGGAATTTGCGCAATATTACTCAATTTAGTTCTTTTCGCACTCACCAGAGGCGCTGACTAGTAACTGTCATATTCAGCACTTAAAAAAAATAGTCATTGCTATCTTTTAAAAATCTCTTATTATGGAAATGATCACTCGCTTTTAGAGATATAGGTATAGGTTATTCTCTGCTGGTATTAGGTATATGATGATTACAATAAAGTTATCAATATTAAATTTTCAATATAAACACTAAGTCATTCCTTTCTGAAATTACACATATCAGTGTAGTTGAGTATCAGTAAGTAATTAGAAAATACCAAGATTAACACAATCTAAGTATACTTATTGCTTATTTCTGTGCAATGGCAGGATCGATAATTCTTGACCATTAAATAATTTATTATCTGCTCCTTGAAAAATACTGAATGTTATTATATCTTCAGGAAAATAGGCTACTGATCATTGCAAAATTCTTTAATATATGTACATTACGGATCACTTTTCGGCTTTTCCAGAAAAAAAAATTTTAAGCGACGATGGCGCCATTTTGTTTTCCCGAAAATATTGTGTAAAACAAAATTCTCTTATAAATCATTACTTGTAAATATAAAACGGTTTCTAAAATGTTTTGCAGATATGACATATACTATAACCACATATAATAGATTGTAAGATTAAATTTAAGTTTTCTCGTCCATTGCATCGCGTCACACTGTTACGTAACTACGCCATATTTTTTATTTTTAATCAGAAGAATCGAAATTACATTTGGTTATCCACACATTAATAAGAAAGGAAATAGGATCGCCACATATAATTAATAATACGATATATTTATACACTGGCGAATAAATTGTAATGGGTACCTTAAGTAAAATTATCTAGATTGGAATGTCTAGAATAACACGATAACATTTTGTGACAATGAATTCACTGAGCTACTTACCGTATATCTGAAGAGGAAGAAGTCAATTTTTTCTCCAAACGTGATGTAGCAAGAAAACCTCCTAGGAAGCCTCCGAACAACTCGGCGGACGCGTTCCGAAGGGCAGTGTCAAGTGGAACTGGGATAATCGATATTTTCGCGCATTGGGCTCGCGCATTCAGGGTTTGGGAATCACAACAAGGGTGATTTTTGCGGGGTTTAAAAACTCGTTTGAACGGCAAGAATACAACGAATCGTTGGCACTCTTGCCAGTACTTACTCCGAGCTCTACTTTAATTACTCACTTGATTAACATTATAAGATTAATTTAAAAACAATGTATTTTTTTGGTTATGCTCGATATATATATAAACATTGCTAGCTTCTTAAAATTGCTACTTTTGAGGATTATTTCAAAAAACGTATCTGATTTATCAATAATTAGATTTGATTACATTAGACTTGGCTTCAAAGCGCGTTTGAGCTCAAATCTGCGTAACTTGTAATTTGTATTCTGAAACTAAGTTGTGCAACATAATAGGTACTTAGTTAAAGCTGATATACGGAAATTTTAAAACTGAGGTGCGTTTGCATTGTGCACTACAACACAGAACATCAATTAAACATTAATGTTTTGGTAGCTGAGTTCATTATAGACAGCATAATATAGTGTTCGGCCAGGCTGAAAACCGGTGTCGTATAGCACGACATAAGCCGAGTCTGGGCCGTTTCAGAGGCTTGCTGCGGCACAGACTTCATTTGTAAATGAAATCTCTAGATTAAGAATTCTACCTATGTTATTTTTTGTTTGTGTCTGAACTCTGAATAAGTGCTTCTTTCTTTCATATATTACGTATTCAACGTAGACAAGTTCAACAGAAAAACTTAATAAACTTTAGATAACTAAATTCAAATTGTTGTTTTATTATCCAAATTAATGTATGGAAAAACGCAATAATTATTAATTTAATATAGTACCCTAATAATAAGGGTACTACATTTGAATAAAATCGTTAATATGGGACTTTTAATGGGGATATTTTCTTCAATGAAATGTGCAAGGATTGTGAGTGTGAAAGAAGTTGTCCATACGACTGCATGTAGGTGGCGCGCTCGCTGTGCCTGTAAACGGGGCACAGAGCAGCGACAACGGTGAGAATATAGGTACCACTAAATTCCAACAAGGCTATAAATGACACAGCTCCTAAATTAATACGCAGGTTGTCACCCTTGTTGATCTCACCCTTATAAATCATGTTAACGTTACGTTAATTTGTAGTATATTTGTCATTTTATTCCGTGCAAACTAATATTTAATGCAACAATTGCTTTGAAAAATTGCTTAGGAGAATGGTAAATGGCTTATTATATATTACAAGAATAGATAGATGACATGTATATTATTTTGTGTACAATTGTAACTTGATCCCTGGATGCATCGCCATCGCCGGCGTCCTGAAATGCAACGTTGACTGAAAATCGATATTCTGCCATTAGCGAACTGTTATATGGCGTCGGTGCAGAACGTGCAGTAAAAATTGTGTAAAATTAGTGAAATTTAAAGACATTAGTCAGCAGAAACATGTAAAATGGGGCCGATAGTTAAGCGAGTTGGAAGTTATGTGAAAAAGGCCATATTCCACCGCCGCTATTCAAAATACGACATCTGGATTGTATACATGATCTTGACAAGTAAAATACACACAGAAATGTTTTATTTCTTGATCAATTATATACAGACACACATCGCCCCGCTCCCTTTTAAGCTATTAACGTGGCCGCTGCAACATTCTGCAGTTCTCAGTCACACTCTCCCTGAGATAATGGACGTGCCTTACGATTTTTCACTGTTAGTGGTGATATCGTTCACACTTCTTCGTAACTTTCCGATGCTGGTCGGCCAAGTGAGCAGTTTCTGCGCAAGCAAACCCGGAAGATGCTACGATCATGTTCCAGACGATTCGAGCGACGAAACCACAACTGACGAAGGATTCCTCCAAGTTTCATTAATGTTACACATTTCTGGCATTCTCTGGATACTGAACATTTTAAAACGCGTATTTTTCAATAAAGTCGCATTCATCTGGATGCTTTCAAACATATTGACGCTTGCAATTTTACTGAATGTAATTATTGTTGTTACTTTATTCAATTTGGAAAATGTTACACTTCTTGTATTAATTATACATTTTATAATATGTGAACGTATATAGATTATTTACCGTATTGCTACATACCTGTCGTTAATGCCTATTTTCCACTAGTATGACAATTTTTAGAGCCGCTAAAGATAAAATTAATTGTTTTAAAAATGTTACCTATATCATCTGTTGCGTTCTAAGTCTAAAAATATTTTGTGATGTATGTATTTATGAAAATCTTAATATGTAGTTAAGTTGTTTTAAAAGTTTAGTCGAGTCTATTAGGGAGGCTGTTGGCGGGAGATGTCAGATATGAGTGTTCTTTCATTAAAAAATCCTTTTTATATAGTTTTAAGTACCTAACTATATATTGTTATAATAATGGTTAGTAGTACAACAGGAGAGATTCTTCTAAGTCTGTCGATTCGTGTAAGACTTATTCAGTTTGTTTTTCTTATTATACTAGAAGTAGGTATAATAAATGTGTCGTGTCGTGTAATATAGAAATGTAAAATCTTCTAATCTCGTCGTTGCCTGTGAGTACGACTTATATATCAGATAACTAATTAATTATACTTAGTATTTAAGAAAATATTGATGTATAGATATTAAGTGAAAATCGAATAAACTTTTCTCTTGACATTTGATTTTTCTTCAATGCGTTAAATATAAAATCCGTTTTCTAACTATAATTTGTTAAAATGCTCTTGTTGGGATCAATTCGTGCGTTGTGTATTATATACTTACTTTCAAATGATAAATTGCGACATATGATAAGCAGTCTAATTATCATGGGGTTAGTAAACCACAATGAAATAAATGATGTAGACAGAAAATTGAATTTCGAAAGCAAAGTTCTAAATAAAAAAAAAATCATTTACTCTATTAATTCTCGGATTTAACACTGATTTAAATGTGATAGGTACTGAATGGAAAATCTATAACTCTCTACTGCTTTAATATATGAGGTTATTTGCATAGTTTTTATACTAATGTTAATACATTGTTATAATCAGCAGATTTGCTATCCCTATTGATTAACTACTAAGCTAAAATATTTACTTTTCGTATGTTTACAAGAATAATAGCAATGTTAGTAGATTTCATTTTCAAAGGCGTTGCTATGTTAATTTTTAGGCGTTATAACGCAAACATATGTATGTATGCATGTATATACTATGAGGGCGATAGAAATGGTGAAATATATCAGGATGGCAGCCGACGGTAATCAATTATCTGCTACTCCTATGGGAAAGACAAAGACGAGCAAAGATTTCGCTACATTTTGTAACTAATTTATGTATTAAAATAAATGGCCATATAATAAACAATTAAAAGAACCGGTTTAGTAATAATAATATTTACTGGTAATAGAAAAACAATAGGTTAAATTAATTGAGCAGCTACATGCACAACTGCGGTACAGCCGTATTACATTAGCGAGTATGTGCTGCCTTTTTAGCATCGATGCATTAACAAAGCAGCGCGGCCAGCAATCACAATAGTACGCGCACAGTTTAATTGACTAATGCAAGTGAATATGTAGCGGGCAGCGAGCGTTTAGTATTACATTCGCGTCGCGGTTCAGGTGTTCGCCTTTACGAATGTAGCTGTGCGCGTACATCTTACTGACTTCGCTAGTTTTCAAAAATAAGTTAGGCAAATGTAAAGCTAAACGCAAGTTACAGAACGAACGCTAAGTTCGTACGTTTAAGTGTGCTTCAGGCGATATGTTCGATTCGTCTATTTAATTTGGATGGAAAAGTGCAAGATTAGGTAAATTGATAGATAAGTTTTTGCTGAATATTTCTGTTATAATACTCCATAATAATGTCTGACATTCGCTTAGCATGTGCAACAACAAAACAAAACCCATATTAATTAAATTAAATATTTTTAAATGAAGAGTTCCATAGAAAAAATTGCAATGTCGCGCACGCCTGTAAATCAAAAATTTATTCGTCATTAAACATCGTTGCGCTGAACACAGTCACGTCCGCAAGCGTTACTGAGAACCACAACATTGAATATGCCGTGTCTAGCACAACACAACTGAACTAAAACTTAAGTGCTCTTTACATGAAAATTGTTCTCTCAGAGGCCAACTTTGATAGTTACCGTTGAACTTTGTGGTGATAATGATTATGAATGAGTGAAGTGTGTCGATGCTAGTGATAAAGATGAGAGCTACACATTTACATAGGCTGTTCTCCAACTTAATTTCATAGATAATATGTCATATACACGTCAATTGCAAAAGGTCCTTGTCATCCCTCAAACCGTTACTTTGAAAGCGACCAATCGACAACGTCCAAACTCGACAGATCAATCTTTGTTCCGTCATTTTGACTCTACATCCTAGAGGTAAATTGTGGTAGTTGTATTTGCACCTAAATACGTCAAATAATACTTAAATTACGGTATCGAAACCAAAATCCTCAATCAGACTACACACAAAAAGACATTGGACACAACAAAAGAGATGAATACAATTATACACGCGTAGAACCATAATTGTTTATTGTAAATAAAATACATCAGGCGCAACCGCTTACACTAGTTACCAGCTAAATTTACATATGACTACACTGTTACAGTCAGTACTCACTGTAGACATACGTTTATAAAAATATATCTCATCCCAGAATACCAAAGCACGTTTATTGTTAGTACCCGAGTGTCCATTTAGTTACAGTTAGTGTGAGAGGGCATCGTATGAAGTGACACATAGTTATAATTAATTTCAGATTAAGCCGTGATTCCGCTGAAACTGTAAATCGATCCAATAGACAAGCATGTTCGACGTTCCTTAATATAACAAGTGCATCGCGCTCATATATTTACAAATAGAACGAGACGAAACATTCAATATGTTGAACACTGCCATTGTGCGTTTTATTTAAGTTTATTTATTGTTTTCTGAATATAAATATCGACTCATTCATAAGGCAGCGAGTAACAATGAACAATATCTCAGTAGTACTTATAAAAAAATGACACGTAACCAAATGTAATTTAACCACGAAATACCATTCGATAAAACACACTCAAACATCAATTATAAAAAGTATCCTCATAAATCTCGTCAAATTACGAATTCAAAGTTAAATCATTAATTTCATTGAAAACAATTAAATTATTAAAAGACACCTAACCGAATGTAACGTACCTACAAAATACCAATAAAAAATCTTATATCTACAATTGAATTGTAAAAAGTATTTTCATAAAGAATTATTTAAAAAATAATAAAAAATATCATTATTCTTTATAATTAATTTCAATACTCACATTCGAACAGAAAAAAAACTCGAAATTTAAAAATGTTATCGAATATTTCATATTGATTTCGATAATATAAATAAACTATTTGTATTACTTGGAAAATAATCACGACGAAATTATTACTTTGGGTAAAAGCGTCCGTTCACATGAACATACGTATAAAAGTATTTAATTAAAAGCGTCAATTCATTGATCTTATTGTCATCTTAAGCCTAAGGTCTGGATAAGAAATTTATCTACCAACTAGAATACAAGAATGATATTTGGATATATGGCATGCAATCCGAATCGGTTCCCACTGACTATGGTCAGAGACATATGTACATTTATATAGAATCTTCTGGTTCATTGCGGTCTTAATAAAATGTATTCTCATTCAGAATGTATATAAAAAACAAAGAAAAGATAAAATAATGCATGCGATGAGCGGTAGCCCCATTCGACCACGAGGCAGTCATTTGTTATTGATTATAAAAGACACATTTAAAACAGTACATTATGATTCACGTCAGTAACAAATCAATTGGGACTGCACACCGCCAAATAAATAAAAAGATATTATTCAGTGATAGTACCTATTAAGTGGTCAGCTCTATAGAAGCTTTGTCAACGAGTTTAAAAGCCTTACTGCAACTTATTACCATACCTAACGATATTGCAGTAACAGGACATCATTTAAACTGGTAACACGCCGTTCATTAGTTACGCGTACTTCATTGTAGTTATAAATATATATTAGTTATACATTACAGTGACTTATTGCTCTTACGATACACACTCTTAACAGTTAGCGTATTAAAAATATTATATCGGTTTATATCTACATATGTATATCGAATACACACATGTATATATATTCAATATAGAACTATTACTAAATTTGTATCATACGTTGCAGGGGCTGTCGCTTATGTTTATAAGTCCCGTTCATTCAACAACAGTTTAAAAATATACAATCTCAGTGTGCTAGACGAGTACATGACGAGCGAAGTGTTAATGAGATATTGACTATGCGACGGCCGCACCACTTGCTGTCACATTGTACAGTTAAATTAATATATTATCCAACACCGAAACTGTCATTCAAGTTAAGTACAGTCGCATATGAATATTTGAATGCTACATTTAAGTAGGATTGAATTTTAAATAGCTGTTTCATCACCAAAACACTTTTGTTCATGATCGTACGTGTACACACATTTAACTACATAAGTAACTACACGTGCTCACATAACTCAACCGATCGCGCACTACAGCATCTTCATAACTCATTGTTATAAAAACTTTTTCAAAAGTACGGAATAATCTTGGCAGAACTGGACGTCGAATTCGTCCTTCGCGTAATATAGTATGCAAATCACTACTATGGAAGTTCCACTTATGCATTTATACAATAATCGATTATAGTACATTAATACCTACAAACGATTGGAATAAGTATCACAAAGAAAGCTACATATAATTTGCCAACACATCATTTTCACTTGATTAAGCGTATCGTACGGTCCAAAACAATTTATTTACTATCTTGATATTGATGGACTACGATATTTTCGATTTATTTAAAAATTCCAGGAATTACGATATTTTTTTCATTTTCTTTTGTGTATTTCCTTAGTTTAGTAAACATACAACAAATGTCAATTTTAACATCCAAAAAAAATAATAAGCATTTATGTAAATGATAATTAAATATTGTTTGATTGAATAGTGTTGAATACAGCCGTGGCAATAATATTGGTAGACATTTAAAATAATGTACCAATGCGTTCAATCCACGGATGCTTCGAGAGAGTTCTCGATGATTCTATAATAATTGTAGTTCATTAATACCGGTTGCTAAATATAACACTATAAGCCAAATATAGAAATTAACTTTGAAGCTGTGGCCATTTAGGGTCTTATTATAAAATTTGTTTGTCATCGACTCGCTAAGAAGAAGCTATGGCCGTTAATTTATGTGAAGAATTGTCGTCCTTAATCTAATATCAGTTCACTATAAAGTATATCTCTAAGTATTTCTACCGATTCTTAACATCGACATTATATATTATATTACTCAGCATGATCTCACTTGAAGTCCTCGACCTACTTATAACACTAACACACAAACACATAAGTATATATTTATTGTGATAAGTAACATTTTATTGCGTTTCAGTATTGTGATCCAACATGTGATTGTCTCGTTTCCTAACTTTAACTAATGTCTAATATTAATAAGTTTCAAAAATTATTATTGCACCCCCTTAATAATACGCAGACTTCAATCGTGCACTGAGCTTGCGACTCACAATAGACGTTTTGCGCACTGAAATCATATCTCATCATCCGCAAATACTACATATTATCGATACAAGTACATTATTGCTGCGAATATTTCCACGCCATACCTACGTATGTATCGTAATAAAATAATACCGTTCAAGCATACCTCACACTATTTGGAGTCGATTACAATTACGCGCGCTATATATGGTTTAAACTTTGTGTTTAAAAAAATATTTTCTAATATGTTTTCCCTTTAAAATCAGGCAATGAAATGCGACGAGCGTTTCTTTCGGATAACACAATCCGCGGCTTAGCCAGCCTCCATTTAAACATTCACATCGGCACTAAAATCTGATCAAGTATCAGCTTAAATCGCCGACGTTGCGCTAACTGCAAATGGCGACGATTGGGCCTGAAATTCCATGTAAAGGGACTCAAAAATAATAGAACAAGTTAACTTGTACCTTTTCAGGATTATACTGTTTACGGGTTGGATTTTTGACAAAGATGTAAGAGTTTATTTATAATTTATTCAGCGATCTGTAGCGTGTTGGTAACGCGCGTTTCGCTAACGAATATGTTTCGATAAGTATAAGGGCACTATATTCAACAAGCGAGTGTAAAGCGGTCGGTATTTTTACAGCTTTAGACATTCATATCATTCAGAACATAACGAAATCATTCAAAATGTTCATCTGTGATAGATCATTCATACTCATCAACATCAAGTCAGCCTTTGCCGTTCCGCTGCTGGACAGAGGCCTTCCAGAGGGTGTGCCACAACACTCGGTCCTCCGCAGATCTCATCCGGCCACCACCAGCTGTCTTCTTAAGGCCATCGGTCCAACGGGTCGGTGTCCATTCTAGAACTCGTCTGCCGCATTCATTCATACTGGACTGTCATACTACGGTCACGTAATGACGTTTATGGAATATACCTAACTAATTATTGCGCAGTTGTACAACACTGTATTTTATTTCTTTATTTTATACATACTGACATACATATCTTCACGCTAGGTCCCTTACAGGGTAGGCAGAGAGCAAGGCGTGCCAAATATCCCTATCCTTAAATATCTGCCGTGCTTCTGCTTTTTATTTATTTTATAAAATTAATAAAAGTTGGAAAAAAAGCGTTTCGAAGAGCAGAGGTTATTTGGATCGTATTCAATATAAAACATCAGCACATTTCGAGTGTTAAGGACATTTTAATTGTTTTGTGGCCGCACTCGAGTATCCAATTCCCATAAATCAAAAGAACAGTCAGCAAGCATTGCCTTCCTTAAATCGGATCTACCTGTATAGCACTACTACATAGTAGATACTTAAATGGTCACTGACACTAATACATAGTCTGGACGATTACAAAGGCACCACTGCGCGATGCTATAAAAACCAAGATGAAGCTATCGATGGCAAAAATAATCAAATTGATCGAGTATACATGATGTTATGTCGATACGAGTATAAATGATATTAAAACGTTCAGAAAATATTATCAATATAACATTATTTAAGTATAACGAATTAATATTTCAAAAGATATCTATTGTGTGCGCTTCGAGCTACGACTGAGTCTGCATTATTGCATACTGTGAGTCAATCATTTCCAATTAGTTTCCCACAACAAATATAATTTCAACTATTTATTACATATAAGTACATATATTTGGATAAGGCATATGTTTGCGTTGCTGTTTAACGCGATCAATAGTTAAATATCATATTGATGCCCGATTACATAAAAATGTTATTTAATTTAACAACTTTTAATGGATTCATTTTATTATCGGTAAAATGGATTATATATTTCCCTAATTTAAATATTGATTACTTATTAAAATTATTTACACATGACTGGTTTATTTGATTTTTCAACAATAACATTAGACAATACGTGCATTTATTAAATAAAGTGCACTAAGGAAATAAAAAAATAAAATAAAAAATAACGAAAGTAGAAGCATGTCTGGTTTGTAAGGGTAAAAGACGTTTCAGAGAAGTATTTTTAAATAATAATAATAATATTTATACTAAGCAGTCGAAATATTTTTTACAGGTCCAAGACTACGGTCATATGGACTGTCAGCACTTCACACTAAGTAACAGCGTTCCTCTTAAGTAGAATGGTCATATTTCCTAATGTCGGTTGATCAAATTTGGTCTATCGATTAGGCCCCCTTTATATTTTTCTCTAGCATTAATTATTTCTAACTAGCTTCGCTAATTTTCTGTAAATATAACTCTTAAGTTTGCTTCGTAAAATTAAAGACACCAAAACGAACGCAATTCAAAAACCGAATTAGCATTTCTACTACTAATATTAAAACTATTGCTTTTTTTCTCATTTCTTAACTAGCGCAGTCTAATTAAATTTCACCATATTCATTGTTTTGGAACAGTTCTATAGTAACATTAGATTTATAGCTACATTAATTTCATTAATATTTTAAAAGTCCGATTTGTACTATAGATTGGTTTAACGCGAATTTGGAGGTGCAATGTACTCGTATAGTACATGAGACCGTTGAAATACAACTACACTCATCAATATTACATCCTAGAGACGATATGTAGCAGGTGTGCGTCCTCGCGTTACGGTTTACCGGAACGGTTTCAGTACAGTTAGCAAACAAAATTGTTGTATTCACACTGTAAAACCAAACCTACCGCGGTTTTAAAACGGTTCATAAATCGACAACAGCAATGTGAATATTATGTTTTAGTCGTATATTCGAACAAAAATAATAATTAGCTAACACTGTGATAGTGTGGACCCACCCTCTTATATCTTGCTTATATGAATATACTGTTCGTGTCAATTTTAGTATGAAACAAAGTTACAACATCTACGCAGCAGTTACATTTCGAGTCTACTCTCTAAATAAAAGTTATATTAATAATAAGGTATTATTTTATAATTTCAATTTGTTGAACTATTCCAGCCTGACGCTCACCCGACGGGTACCTACAGTCACGAAGGAACAAGGACGGATTGATATTTCCATACGTTTCCGCAATAGTTTCATACCAATGTTAAGCGCAAATATTTATTGCTTTTCATACTTAAGTCGTCGTGTCAGCGATTTTTTACGGTTCGATATTTCGAAGTATTTTTTTTAAATTCCTCAACCACGTACACAATAATCTGCGGTACACAATAACTGCCATACTATCAGATATTTACTTCAAAAACCGTGAATTAATTACGCACTGCGGGGTAAAAACAGCACGTTCATCACTGTGATAGTAACTAGAAATTATTTCACCGCGCAGACGATTACTCAATCCAGTAAAGCTAGCAATTGTGACTAAGATCTGAACAGATAATATTTTATGTCCTAGCAACGAGTCAAACATTGATCGTAGAAACGCGTTTAAGAGAATGCTGCTGAAAATTCATATTTTCTCAGCAGAAATCTATCGGGTCTGGGTCTAAGATTCCGTTCAAATCGATTTAATGCTACGACCCTAATGTACCATATACTCGTATATTTACTACATCCACTAATACAACTAGGAACACATACTAGGCACATAAATTTACCAACATTAAATCAAGTTGTTGTTTTGAACTTATGTTTGTTTCTGCGTGAGAATCAAGCACAAGTCCACAATTAACAGAGGAATTTGTAGACGATATGTTCTTTCTGTCGTTTAACCATCGACAAGTTGTCTAGGTGTAATTCACGTAGACGCTCGAGCAGAATAAGTCAGTGACGTCACACTATTGTTTACAACGAGTACGTTCGTTGTAATACACCTTGACTCCGCCCCGAAGGTACGACATTAAGCCCCGCACCCATTATCTTACTTAGACTTACTCACTTTGTAAAACCACCTTGCCTTTATATATGTCGCAGCGGATATAGAAGCGGCAGCATTACGTACTAGCAGCAGCAAAAGCAGAATAAACGACAATCGAGAATATAAGTCAATGACGTAACGAACTAGTTAGTATATTGGGTAGTTTGTATTCCCGACGGTAACTGCCGTAATATTATAAAAACGTATCATCACGCTTGTCATCTCCAAAGAGCTAAGCGAGAAAGTGTAGTCCTTTTGGTATAAATCGGGCATAGATCCAGACTCCGCTACTGGGAATTTCATGTTAGAAAAACCCTATTAGTACTTGTCCCGGCGGTCCAACCCAGAACCTCTCGAGCAATCGCGCTTGCAACCACTCGACTAGCGACGCAGTCAACCACGTAATGTCGTTGCAATTCGATCTGAATTGTATAAACAAGGAACGTTAATTATAATAATTATTCCTGTTATCCGCCGATACGAGATTAAATCGAATAAGAATCACTGTCGTAAATAATGATCCGATTATCGAATCAGATCCCAGTTCGAGTTTTACAACGCTTTATGTCACCAAATGACGTTACGAAGCGCTACCAGAACTCGCTCCAGTAAACGACTTCTAAATACAATTACCTTACGTCTATATTAAACTACAATCCCTTAACACCTCACGTTTATCATCATTGTTCATCACCACACTTGTCTGTGTCGCCGGCCGTGTGGTTTACGACAGGTGTTAATAAGACACCCGTCACCACGCCAACTCCAGTGTAAATACCGATTCGGACAAGTCTCGCACCTAACGTCTGTTGGGATGTTCCTACAAAGTGTGTCTCTTATGATTGTACGCACTTCGCTAGTTAGCAAAGTTGATATATACTCAACAAAATTTTCACATCATGATGAACAGAAAAAATGTTATTATTTTCATTACTGCTGTTATTACTAATAGGTAGTATTCTAGCAATTATTATTTAGTTTTTGAATCGAATTGAAATGTCTGTCGACAAGAACGGACACTGAGTGAAATTAAAATACTCTTGATCAAATCCACGATATCCTAGCGAGATGATCTGTGATGTAAATAGGTTTGTAGTAGGATTCAAACTTCATACGATAGGCGAGAGACTTGTTCGTTCACCAGGTATCAATATTCGATTCCAACAGTCCATAAAACGATAGAATTGTCTGAGCCGGCTAATTGATTCTTGAACATTCCATGATTGTTAGAACGGATGATTTTTACGTAGATAATGGCGCGAAACAAGTTCAAATAACCGATCCAAAGTAATACGGTACTATCATTGTTCCACTTCGTCAGGTCTGGCAACTAATCCACATAATCTCCACACATCTGCAATATACTTTGCATTCACGTGGAAAGCAATGTGGGAGTTACCACACTGTTAGGAATGTATGGAATCGGACATCTATTCCTGGTTCCGATCGGTATTTATTCTGACTTGGGGCTGGGGTTGGCCGGCGAACTCTCGCTCTGCTATCCGGTTATGATCTGCTCCACGTTGAGGTGCGTGATGAACCGCAGCCGCATCTGCAGCGCCGGCCGCAGCTTTCGTATCACGCTCTCCACCTCGTTCTTCATTGTATCGCCCACGAACATGTATTTGATGTGGTAGCTGGATGAGAGTCAAGGTGGATATTTGCAGGGAAGGTTCTATTCTTTTAGAAAATCTTAGTAATTGATCCAGATAGTTATATATATTGCGAAACATCTACGGAATTGATTTTATTTCATTATAGTCCTTTTACAAACTTTAAAGCACAAAATTTATTTTTTGACCACAATGATTGGTTTTCATATTGGATAATGCCGTAAATAGAACTCGTCCAATAGTCCAATTTCTATAACCGAGACATCTTTATGTCAAAATAAATATTATCAGTACGCTGCTTAGAATGAAAAAAACTACATGTTAAACTTATATATCTCTGACCTCAACCTCTCATTCTGGGAGAAAACTCATGTTTCAAATATGGAATGATGAAATAGTCGAAAAAGAAATAATTAAAACTATTCCGATAATAAACAAAAATATTATAGATATAAATAGAACGTGGTTATAAAAGGATACAGTAAATCACAGATCGGGTCAATGTACTGCAGGTGGATTTGCGCCTTGTCGATGTTGGCCAGCAGCTCGTACAGCGATATGGTGATGTCCATGACCGCGCGCGAGATGTCCGAGTTGAACCTCTGCAGGTACGGACCGACGAGGTGGCAGAGGAAAATGAGCTGCACCTCTGTTCGGATCTCCGGCGACAGTTTCTCTTTAATGAACCTGGAATTCCATTTCGATTTGGACATAAACGTCCGCTCATGACAACAATCACGCGAAGACGAGTGCATAAACATTCATAATCAGACCAGTTAACGAAATTTATCGCTGAGATATTTAAACACCAGGCCGGGAGTCGAACCCGAAACCTCGTCGCTCGGATCGGCACGTTAACGTGACACAGCGACAATCCTGAAATCTAAAAAAATATGTCTCTACGTTACAGAATAATATGCGGACATGTAGTTTGGTAATAATTATCAGAAAGATGAAATATTTCGCATTAAAGTCGCGGCCGGGCTTCGCGCGAGTACGACCGAGTCACAGAACATTATTATATTTTATCATTAAGAGTTTCAGCAACGCACACAATGTAAATGACTTTATAAGTCTGCTATTTACACTTTGGCTTACATTATTAGAATTTTAGCTTGATGTCCATTATTAAAATACCCCATGTTGCTCGGTGATAACCTAGCATTCAACCGGTTAAAGAATTTTTAAAATCGGATGAGTAGTTAAAAAAATTACGTCATTCATACAAACTCACAAAATATTACTTTATATTACAGTACATATGAGAACGGTCCTTACAGTGGTACTTGCATGATCTGCCCGGCGCCGGCGTGGTACCAAACAGCGTGAGCGAGCGCCAGGGTCAGACTGTACTTGTTCTCCAGCATCGCCTCGTTCGTCTTCTTGAAGTTGAACAGCTGGAACGGGGTGTATTCATACTCCCATTCGGTCATCTCCTTGCTGGTTATCAGCTCGAATATTCTATCGTGCAACACCGTCCAGTAGGGGTCGGGCAGGGCGGCCATTATCAGTCCTATCGCGTTGATCCACAGCTGAATTTTAACCGTCGGAATAACCACGAAACCCTTAGTGATGACATCCAGCAGGTTGTTGGCCACCGCACCCGGTGCTACAGGCAGCGACATTAGTTCGACGCATGTTACGTACAGCGAGTGCGCTGACGGATTCGGGTATTCGTTAAAACGCCAGTCGGTGTTCGGAAAGTGAGAGTGGCCAGTCATCGCTGATTGTCATGCTGTTAAGAAAATGGCCTGAAATACTTTTATAGATATACATATAAATAGCTGAATATAATAACATAATAATAGTACAGTTGTGATATTACGTGAATTGAGTTTTGAATTTGAATTTGATGGAGGGCGCAGATGCATCCTGAGATGGAGCACGCATGCCTAGTAAAAGCTGTTCATCCTTGCTTTGGGGAGTCCTGAGATATATGTATGTGTCCGGAAATACAGACCCTAGTATTGTCCCACCCCTTTACCGGTGGAATAATTTTTTGTATAAATAATATTGATAACATTTTATCTTTTTATAAATACATTAACACATCACGCACAAACATAGGATTTAAAGACCGGTGACATAAATGCCACTTCTGTCCTCTGTGACTTCAAACTATCACTGATTATAAAGGATACTATCCACCATCCTGTTGACAAGACCCATGTAGTATATGAGCTCCGGTGTCCAACTGGTGGCGGCATCAACTTCGGTGTTCACCAAATACGTCTGGAAGGTCTCGGTGGTCGCCCAGCCGGTCGGTCTGACGTCCTTCAATGAACCGAGCACGGCGTTCACTAGTTTACGTTTGAGCAACGGCTTGTCTCTCAACTTCGATTCGTAGTAGTGCAACGTATTGTACAGAAACGTGACCGGACGATCTGGAAGTTTTGGAAAGCAACGTGAATAATATCACAATGACGTCATATACTGTATAGTAATCTGGTCAGGTGATCAAGGAACATTTAATTGAAATATACAATTCGTTGATTATTAGAACGTTGAGTTAGAGATTAGATATTATAGTACCTACATTTCTATGATATAAAAATAAATATATAGCAAATAAACATATGTATTTCATTAAATACGGACTTCAGATAACATAAAATTGAAAAATGTTAAATTCAATATTATATCGTTATAAAATACGTTACCCAACAATCTAATCAACATTGAAGTCTCAAAAAATCAAATTAAATTCCGTTACTTTCATTGAATTGAATTTTATTACATATATCGTATGTACTATGTACACGGAAACTGGTAGTGTACGACATGATATTTCGTAGTTTCCCGAACGCTGCCCATCCGGGTTGAATCCTTCGAGTGACCTCTCTCTCGAAGTTGGATTTACCCATCTGGATCGTTTATTCTTGGTAATTGTACTCGTCGACAACTTCAAGAGCAGTGCCGTGAACAACAACCGGTGGGGGTGTGACATGGACGTTAGACATGATTGTCGTCTTGTCCATGTCCAT
>DWME01002697.1:0-20107 GCA_018244795.1 Parelbella ahira ahira | reverse complement strand
CCTTTGCCCTGTGGATTAATATATTGCAGTGCTGTTTAGCTAAAGATGTATTCATTTGTGAAAAATATTGTGATTTTACACATAGTACCTACCTACAGATAAAAAATCGATAACAATTTTATTTATACAAATCCTGTGCGCGTGTATGAAAAAAATAACGAATGTACATGAGGCACGTCAGGTTTGTAAATATCGACCTGGCGTGATGGTATAATAATAATGACGCACTTGACTTAATGTCCTGTGTTCGCAAGGTGGGGCAGGGGGCGTCCGCGGTAGTCCGGGCTTGAGCTTAACGCTTCACGTCTATAGTATAATAATAATAAATAAATAAATGTACACGTGTACTATTTCATTTTTGTCCTATTTTAATACAACCACTGCGTACTCCTTTGAGGCTGACGTTTTGATCAACAGCCGGGTGAAGTAATCGGCTTAGCGCAAACCGCTATCGGCCTGCAGGGTGTTAGGCATTACATAGAATTGTATTTCTAGATAGTCTATCCAACATGATTACAGTTATTTTATTAAGGATATGGTATTGGATTTTGTTGAGTATAGAATTTGTTTTGTTGAGCATAGACTTTGTTTCACTGAGTAGGTATAGACTCCGTTTTGTTGAAGCCTTTGTTTTGTTGAGTATATACGTTGTTTTGTTGTTTCACGAACAATATCATCATCAACCTTTTTATCGTTCCACCGGTGGAGACGGTTCTCGTCTCAGAATTAGCAGGGTTAAGGTTATAATATAAATAAATACACATATATGTAGGTTAGACGTACCTACATGTTTATATATTTTGATATAAACATTCATAAGAAGGATACTTGTTTCATCATCATCATCATCATCGGCCTATCCTCAGTCCAATGCTGGACATAGGCCTCCCCCAATGAGCGCCATCGCCCTCTGTCCTCTATAAGCTCTTTGGGTTTGCGGAAGGGACCTACGCCCAGCAATGGGACGCAAATACGTTGCAGATATAAGTAAAAAAAAATTGTATGTATAGCCGCCACAGTTCAGTAGAGTCGAGTTAATCTCGGAGTAGAAAGAAACATTTATCTCTCTTTCATATTACAGTTACTTGCGGGAGGAATAAACAATTTCCTTAGTAATTTAAATAGAAACTCTCATCGCAGTCGCAGTCGGAGGCGTAGTGCCTGCGCTCGGATGTTTAAAAATATTTTTTACAATTTGCTCTTCAACAAACACGATTATATTGCGTATAAAATAATTTCCATTATCTCTTTATTCTTTCCAAGCTACGGTATCGCCGTTTTGTTTTGATAAACAAACAACGCAAGAGACGAGCTGGTGCTCCAACGAACTCTTCATACTAAATTGTTTAAATCGAGTGGCTCTATTCGGCACAAAGTTATACTGATATTTTATCACAACGAGAAGGCAACTTTAAGTGATCTACAACCGATTCGAAACGCTTCCAACCGGCTCTTTATGAAGTATAGTTGAAACTTTTTAGTCGGAAACTTATAAAGATATTACATAAGGCCATGATTTACTTCGCATTCTTGCTCCCCGAAATTGCCGGGCTTTCATTTCAATATCGTAAATTCCTTTACCAAATTGGTTAGGCCACTAGATACACCGATTCAAAATATCACCCTAATAAAATTAATGAATAGACACTCCCCCGAATATCGGAGCATTGTCGGTGAATAGCTCGCCGTAATTATTATAAATAAATGTGCAAAGTTTGGCAGCTGGAACCATTTATTACACGTCAATACACGCTAGGCATTTCAAATTACGCTTTGTCTACGTAAGGCCGCCCCGCACTTCAGGGACATTATATTTACAGATGCCACATTAGAAATTTTTGAAAGAGGTCGTTTTAGTGAGCGTTATTACATTAACAAATGATTAGTTTTAAATATTGCGAACTATTATACATATTGTGGGCCTTTTACCCGATATCGCCTGAAACGGTCGCGCATTAGCAGCAATACTGAATCGCGTCTGTCGTGTCTTATAACTGCACCTAAAGGCTAGAAGTAGCGATGTAGCAGCGCGATCATGACACGCGCTGTTATGTTGCCAGAAAAGCCTCAGGCCACCCTCTTAAGTAAGAGACAGAATACATAACAATTATAGATTATTGGTATAAAATCGTTCAGCTTTCGATTTCACGAGTTTGTGATATCGTTGCCTGTACCTGCGAGGTCTCTCTAATATTTTTAAGTCAATGAGATGAAGATTTACTTTATAATAACATCGTTACCCCAGATCTCTCATGCGTTATGCAGAGAGCACTAAGTGCAAAATAGGTGTGTCATCACAGACATGTTGTGGTTCTTTAGTCGTACATAACATTAAGCACCAATTTTGTACACGAGTCGGTTCTGGAGACTTTCAAAGATGATAAATGATTATAATCATCATTAACATCATTATATCACACACACATGATTAATTTAGGCTTCGGTTAATTAAGTGTATTCAGTGACTGATATAAGCTAGAGCTAAAAAATGTAAATCCGTTATTGGCTGCGTGTTAGAATGCCAAGTCATTTATATACATATATGTATTTGATAGCTGTGGATTTTGTAATTAATAAATAAATAAATTAATAAATAAATAAATATTTAAAACTGTTTCCGTATAATCCATGAATAAAAACGCCACCTATAAGATAGAATACAGAAATATAAGATGATTCAAAGAGATGTAATCTCTTTGACTGAGTTGAAAGGTCCTGTACAAGATGTTTTATCGTAGATGGCGCGACAACCTAGTTGACTGTTAACTTGTAACATAAATGTGCGACAGCTGACACAGCAGCAAATCGCTGAGCATCTGTTAAGCTCAGCATTACTGCGCGCAGTTGGCTTTGGTCACGTGGTCATCGCACGTTTTCACGGCCATTTCGATACATCCGAAGACAATATCATTTTATACTACCAGAAGTTCCATTTGTTTATTTATTTATACTTTACTAACGCATCCAAATTTATGTAGATAGTACAAAACTCGAACTTAATACCTGGTGGCTTTTTCTACAACTCACATCCTAACTTAAAAAAATCAAATTATACTCGCAATATCACTCTTGTAATCCCCGAATAGGTTAACCAGAGGCGTGTAGTAGGTATATATCCATATTTCCCGCGATATTTTTACGTAACATTATGGAGAAGTTGTTGAGATTATTGCCACACACCGGGCACAAATACATACTGCAAGCTGCTACTAGGAATTACATTTTAGAAAAACCGAATAGAATTCGAACCTGGAATCGAGCCTATGACGTCTCGATCAGCAATTCCGCTTGCAACCAGTCGACCAACACGAGAGTCAACTTTATAAATATTATTTAGATATACTTCAGTATAAGTGTAATAGACGTTAATGTAAGTACCGGTAATCGTATAATGTGTGATCAGGGCAGGCAGGATGTATTGATCCAAAGTTATCCGTAGTAGTACGACTGTGCAGCAGATTTCCAGGCTTCATTTTGTTCGGCAGTATTCTGAAATCAATTTCTATTCGCTATTCAGACTTTAAGGTCTGCTTTAATGTATGTAGATATGTAGGACAGATAACTTCCACTTCAAAAGGCAATATTTTCACATCTAAACTCCTATATTTTCCAGCGATGCAAATCCTTTTTCTTTCCATTGTAAGATTTTTATCCGGAGTAATAAAGCGAACGGTCCAGGTTTATAACCTTTTTTTCATCCCTCGCAATAACAGGCGAGTTGATAACTTTGCTGAACTGAGAATAGGTGGCGGGGCCCGGCCAATCATCAATCAATTGTTAATCAAGTCTGACCTCGGCTGTGGAGCCGTCGTGAAGAATAGGCACTTCGTTCTACAACCTCATTACTGAAGCTGTAATTAGTGAAATCGATACCGTATATTGATTTTCTATACACCACCTTGTAATTATCGCCGCTCTTGTTCAAATGTAAATGAAAGTAATAAAAGAACGGCTTGTGTAGTTCACGTCTGTGAACTTGATTCGAGCGTCGAGTTTAATTAGAGGCACCGATGCCATTGTTTTAAGGCTATACAATTCAATTACTGACGTTGCGGGGGTGGAGTTTAACAAAAGATGTTTTAAAGTGTCGTTTGTTAAATTTATATGTGTTAAAATTAACAGAACTCTTCGCTGTCGTCACGTTGAAACGTGACACTGCAGTGTGGAAGTATCAATGCTATATTACATTTCAGAGTGCGGAGAGTGCGAAGAATGCGAAGAGTGCGAAAAGTGCGCAAAGTGCGTAGAGTGCGAAGAGTGCGGAGTGCATAACACGCTTGTAATTCAGTGCGAATATGAGACTAGCAGATAAGAGTACGATTGCGAATATAGAAATACGTGTTATTGCGTACATTTAAATTTAGCTCTCAATGTCAGTAACACTGAAAGAAGTAAGACTTTAAAGTAACAAGAGATGACAGGGTAAATTTGGTTTATGAATTTTATCTCAGATGATAGGTTTATCCCCTATTCCGCTACTCTGTCTACCCTTTCGGTGAAATACACGAGTGATGCTATATGGTAACAATTTTCGTCAGAAAACTTAATAAATACATAAATGTATCGTTTTCTTATATTGCTAGTACGATGTGTTATCTATAGAATCACTATTGTTGTGGATTTACATGCAAGGCAACATACATTGTGCATTAACGTATATTGATTGGATAATTTGAGTGACGTTAATTGGATTTGACATTGGCTAAATAGTATTTGTGTTACCGCATACCAAATAGATAAGTACGAATGTTTCTGTAGAATAATTGTACGAATTTTACTTGCTGTTAGTTATTCACTATAGTAACTTTTGTGTAGGGAGCTGAGAATTCTGGTCATATTATATGATCACGCCAGGTTAGTTACGGGGTAGTCAGGGAGTAGAACCGTCAAATAAATATTTTACAGACCTGATGTGATTCTTCCAGATCATCTCTGTATACACCTATACGTCGTTTTCGGAGACTTCAACTGAGATTGTGGCTGAGGGAAAGTGCTCATTTCCTTATCGCTTTATATGAGACATTTTTAGCTAATAGATAAAAACCCACAGTATTTCTACAGTAATTTAGGGAGGCCCACAGCTTTAAAATACTTTTTTGATTTACTAATTTTATACAGAGAGAAAATAATTATAGAAAAAAAACTCATTGAAAAGGTATTATGTACAATGGTTCTGCCTATCCCTTAACGAGATATTTTTATGCTAACCAAATCATAACATTTCATATGAAATTGAGCTAAAACTCGATGCGTGTTTATTATTAAGTATTTCAATTTTCATTGCGGCTTTTGAAAAACTATTCTAAAGTTACGCATTTGGGCACCAGTCTCTGCCGCAACGTACTTGTAAATACCTACTTAAGACTTAATGCACTGTTGTTGCAGAAGCACTGTGCTTAAAAAATGTGTTTGTATTTCCAAATTTGTTATTTATAAATTCAGTAAACAGCCATTCACAGTATTCTTATTTAAATTATTTCTAAGTTAATACAGTCCTAGAAATGTTCTTGAGCGTTATGGGAAACCGAGCTAAATCTAATCTAAATCAAATCTAAAAAGTAAAAGATCGAAAGAAAGAAGAAAGCATGTGTGTATGTAATAAAAGTTAAATTAATTCACAATAAATGGTATAAATAAAGGTATCTTACATGGAAATTATCTTTCAACAATTACATCGTTTTAGTTATTAAAGTTCTTAATATTAAGTTAAAGATGATTCATCCGCGTAATCCGTAATATAATATATTATTTTCTGTAATTGTTGTGTGTTCTATCTTTTCCCGTTGAATATCACCGGAGTAGAAACATGAATATTCAAATATTGAATCGTACGAGTACATAGCTCGTTTTCAACATCGTTTTCAACATCATTAACTTTAGTACGAAAATGTTAATGTGCACTGGTAGATACATAAAACATATGGTATACAATTCCAATATCAGCTACAATATCCTGGTAATTATATATCAAATTCCAGTTAAGTTCTTAATATGCATTAATTCATATAAATGAGGTAATCTTAATAGCGCTAATTAGGTCTGACGTTGACATAACCGCCGCGCGTATTGTCTCCGTACTGCGGAGTGTGCTTTGTTATACAAACAGAGCTATATTGTGATTATTACTGTCGGATACGCGGCGAACTCGAAATTGACGTTTCATGTAGCCATGTGTACATATACGAGCGTTTTGACAATTTCTCTATATACATACATTAGTGGTCTGAGTCATCAAGTTGGCGTTTTAATCTATATCTATACGAATATCTACTACCTAGTCCTTGAGGAAAATGCAGGCGTGATTGTAATGTATACCTATCTTTACGAATGTCTATTAACACGGCATAGTATTACACTTCTTTGCCCACCCCTTCGGGAAAATACAGGCGTGACGGTATCTTTTTACATATACTACTTACTCGTATATAATGTAGTCCAACATCAGACCATCTTATTATCTGATCCATCTAGTATCCGAAGCTTTGGTACTTACATATGTAATTCATTTTTTAAAGGATGAGAAGGAACGAGAAAAATAAGAACTATCAACAAAATAAGAACCTTAAGTAAAAGCGGTAAATAAAATATTAACGTCGTGTCTTGAGGGGTTTCTAGTTTTATTTATGTGAAGCGAAGTATTATATTTTAAGCCCTTTTTTGAAAATAAATCTAAAAGTATGTTCATTGCTTATTCATGGAAATGAATACCGGAACTGTGTTATCATTTGTATGATATTCGATAATATATTTTGTTGCTTATCGTTCTTCTAAGAGCATGATTTTTATCAAGAACGACTTACCTACGTGTTCATTCATTCTTAATAAATATGTTGAGCGAAATGTTCCTATATCTAACATCCTTCACCCTTCGTCGGTTCAGCATCGTTTACCCCTTTGAGGGTTGCATTTTTGCAAATCCCTTATCGGAAATTTTTAACATCATTTATTATTAAAACTTCGATTCACTAAATTCAGCAGTCAAATTGTTTCATGAGCGGGCAATCAAAAAATCATCTGAATTCATTTGATTATATTTGACTGCCTCGTTGGTCGAGTGGTTGCAAATGCGACTGCCGATCGGGAGGTCCTCGGCTTAATTCACGGGTTGGGTACTATTGGATTTTTCTAATTTAGAATTTCAAGTAGTGACTCGGAGTCTGGATCCGTGCTCGCTGTATGGCAATACGCTCAGCACTATATCCATGGGACATAAAGTTAACTGGTGAAACGTAGGAGTGTACTACACTTGTCTGTCTACCCCATCGGGAATTACCGGTGCGATAAAGGGTATTTGAGGTTTATAATGTACAGTTTTGCCAGTTCTCATATAAAATTAAAAATGATTATGTGATATAATGAAACATGTACCTAAAATTTTACAAGGAAAAATAGCGACATCCAGTAAACAACATTTAGAATTCAATTTAAAAACTTCTCTAATGTCATCACGATACACTTGGTGCGCGCCGAGTGCGGCGCGCGCAGACAGCCGCGCTCTCGAATTAATGATGTGAAAAAGTTCACAAACAAACATCATTGTGGAATAGTGTGTGTAGGGTGCTTATCGCTACCCCGCCCTATGTTTTAATAGCTATCTAACGCACCAGACTTCGTCTACATGTGTGCAAGAAATACATCTACACCGTCGACAATTAAGCCCGAATGTTTTACGTGCTAGAAAACATGCGAAATGTCAAAACATTAACAATAGTTGTTAGGATTTGATAAAAGAGCTACATGTAGGATTTTAATAGTACGATGTTTCAATACCGGACTTGGTCCCAATTTGTGGGTAACATTCAACGTTGAGCAGGAATTAATAGTGTAGTTAGTAATGTGTCTTTTACCAATTAAACATAAAATGAAACCAAGATTCTGTTGGTCTTTCGTTGCAAAAAGTTTCAGAACGAAATTCTGTCGATTAAGTCATGGCAGAGTTTTATTAATGTTTACTTCACAGACATACATACATGCAGAACAAAATTATTACGGTGTAGTCAGATATGTAGATGAACGCAGTTTTATAAACATATGTACATATGTGAAATGATTAAATTAAAAATCCCAGCCGGCTGCAAGGTGGAAGTGGTGGGCGAACACTTGAAAGCACGTCGAAGTGTAATGTAAATCACGGATTTTTACATTTGTAATTGAATTGGATTTTTACAGACCTTCAAGTTAAAAGTAAAAATATGATGATGTTAATGGTTTATAGACAAATCAATATTGCGATGCGTGATATGTGTTGTTGTACTGTATTTTTACTATTATATTGCTTAGAATGAAGCATCCTTGTTAGTCAAGTGGCTACAAGCCCGACTGCCCATTGAAAGGTCCTTGGTTCGATTCCCTGGTCGGGTACAATTGGATTATTAAAAGTAAAATTTTTAAGTAGAAATTGCTAAGAGCGGTTCGGAGTGTACAGCTGAGCCCAATGTATAGCAATAGTCTCACCACCAATTCACTTGTGAGACGTAAATGTATTCAGTACAGTATATACGTTGTAAGAATAAAGTATAAATTTATATAGTGAAAGTTGTAGGAATTCCTACTTCCTAACAGTTTTAATACTACCCTAACATATCAAAACATATATTATTTCAGTGTGCCGTAACAGTACCTACATATTTTTAAACACATGTTTTTTTCATATATTCTATATCTTATTTGTAGTTATAGGTACTGCTGTTCTAAAGGTCCAGTTATGTTGTCACTTACACTCTGGGTTCACTAATAAAGAGTAGATCTTTGATAATAAATGTAGTTATTCAGTTTAAATAAAAAGAATTATTGAGAAATACCAATAAAGATGATTTTTTATCAAATAGTTTTTGTAATTTATATTTTCTACGTTGTATTTTACAATTCTGTATATTTACAAAAAATCCTTATTCATCATCATCATCGGTTTGTTTAAGTCCGTCGTTGAATATGGGCTTCCTCTGGGAGTTTTTGTCTATAATCCCTTCACTGTGATGACTTCTTGCACGGACTACGTTGCTGCCCGTCAGCGGACAGGGCGTTTAGCTGTGTTGTTATGAGAAGCAATTTAGCCCATTTTTTTAAAGTTTATGGGTACAGTGTAAGAAAATTAAAACCCATAAAATTCAATAAGCCCACGCTAGCGAACTTGCACAGTTAGTATATCGATAAAATATTCGCATGTCATTTTTCAACACAGTATCGAAAATAAATATATCGTGGAAAGTGAATAAATGAATAACGAGTAGGTGTTAAGGGTGCAGGTAGTTGAGTGTGAAGTCCGTTTACTGTAATTCTGCGTGTGTCAGGACTAATTGGAGCCATTCAGATAGCTGATTAATATGCGTGGTCTATGCGCAGATGCTCTATTGTGGGGTGACAGGTAAATTATGTACGAGAAGTGAAATGATGCAATTATGTTCAATATTGTCATAGCGAATGAGCCGTGTGTATGGAAATGGGTATGGTACCGGTATTTTCAAACGTTACTAGGAAATTGTCGAGTTTTTTCGTATCTATTAACGTAAGATTAAAATGGTATGTCGTATTAAATGACATGTAATACGGCTGCCTCGTTAGTCGAGTGGTTGGAATCGCGACTGATGATCGGGAGGTCCTAGGTTCAGCTCCCGGGTCGGGTGCTATTAGATTTATCTAATTTAGAATTTCTAGATGTGACTCGGAGTCTGGATCTGTGCCCGGTGTATGGCTATAGACTCATCACCTATTTCATGGAACATAATCGTAACTGGTGAAACGTGGGAGTGTACAACACTCCTCTGACTTTGTTAGGAATAGGACTTAGTTTGATGTCCAGTATCAAAAAGAATCTATTGAACAAACCATAGCAGGTACCGTGGCCGGTGATATTTCGTAATTTCTGCTTACTTCTATGTGAAACAGAGCTTACAATATCTATGTCTATGTACACATATTGGATACACGGGGATAAAATAAAATACTGGTATTATTTGTTCTGCACACTGTAAAACTTGAATAAATTATTGAAAGTTTTACAACTGCTTCGTAGTCATGTCACAACCGCAGATCCCAAGCAATCTTTGAAGTTGAGAGCTTTATAAAATCTTATCAAAAGTTACCAAGATTTAGATACTCGTCCTAGGATCAATCGAACACTGTTACTTTAATTTTTTGGTTACTTTTTTAACGATAGGTACTAGAGAAATATGATAGGTCTAAATACGTAACATTATTAAACTCGTAGAAGATAATGGCGTGAAAGGCAATAAATACACTAACTAAGTCTGAACACCGGGAAACAGATTTCTATAAACCCGGCCACTTATCATAAACAAAATCTTTTGACACCCGAAGTTGGTGTCCCATTTACCGGAATTGAGTTATCGCTCCTCTAATAACTTCTAGCAAAGGAGGTGGTAAATTACAGTCATACAATATTCGAACTTTCCTCCGAGTTTCCGATTTACTCTCAATTTATTTTATTCCGCTGCACGAAGTTCAGAATAGGGCCATTAACAATTGAAGCGCTCTTTCGAACCAATTAAAAATGGGCGCGTCTTCGACACAATTTAGACTATTTAAGTGCTTACGCGGCCCGTTTCTGTCCAAGTTCAAGTTGTTTCGAATAAAGAATTAATTATGAAGTGGAGAAGGCTAAGTTGGCGTCGGAACGGGCGACTTGCGAGTTGGAACCGGTTACAATTTGTGGGAACGTAGCAGGTGTGACACAGGCCTGGAAAACTTGGACGAGTCGCTCGTACACACGCTTTGTTGCCTTCTCAGATGATAAACTTGATTTGAATCCCAGATTGCACCTCTTTTAAATATAACTTGCTCGACTCTATTGTTTCGCCGCCACCACTGAAACTTACATCTCCATATTTTACGCTGAATAACTACTTGTAATTTTTAACTAGGGCGTTAAAGAGTTTTTGTGGTGACCCATTTTTTTCATTTCTGTGTTTTGAATAAAAGCAAATTTAAAAATTACTCGTGCACTATCGTAATTTTTTTTCTGCACTAAAGTGCAAAATGCGCGAAAAGTTTGTGAAAAATTTAATTGTGTAACTACAAAACTCTTGTACGCAGCGATCTATTACATTGTTTAATTACTTTGGCATCAGGAATGATTGCCTACAGAAATAATATTCGAAATACAAGTGATTGATGCTGCGAAATACACCAGTTTTACGAACGCGGAGCCGAGTTACTGATGTATTTTAGAATAATTACCCAGAGACCAAGACCTAAATTTAAGCTCAATATTTCCCTGCGGCATGGAATTATTCGTGACGGCGTTAATTATTTAAAGCGCCACTTTATCCGAGTGATCGATCAATTTTATTCGTTTCATCTCGTCCGTTGAGATCTCAGGGCGATTTCTCATTTATTCCATGTCATTATTGGATTGATTTCTAGTTTATCAGCAACTTCCTACAATTCCTACAACGATTTCAATTGCATTAAGTTGATTATGCCCAAGGGTTAAAAGGCACCTGTGTAACAAGTTGTTAGTCAAGTATAATCATGTCGCTTTGATCTCAATTTATCTTGGCTCGTTCGTTTGTTCGTTGTGTTAGAATACAACTTTCGTTACTTTAAGTGATTGACGGTTAAGTATTTGTCAGTGGTGTTGTTCATTTCATTTTCAGTATTTTATAAAGAGAAGCTATTTAAATTTTAGAAGAAAATTTTGCTCATATGTTATCTTAATAGCTCAAATTTAATATACCTATTGCTGTACAAAACAGGGCCTTTATCCACACAGTCCCTGTTTATTTGTTTTTATGTAGTGGTAAATATGTATGTTGTTTATAAACGACATCTTTCTACGTTGTCTGGACTGATATGACTTTCATATTGACAAAAAATTTTGAAAATATAAAAATATTCAGTTACGATATATAAAATTAAATTCGTTTTAAGAATCGAGGTAACCAATCTAAACATCACAGCGAATTTTGTTTAGATGCTTTTGTAACCTGATAATCGATTTTTACTTTTGAACGCCACACTTCTCGACCGATTGACTAATTTTGAAACTATCGATATTGTCATTTACTTGTTCTATCTTAATTTTTGATTTATATTTCTTTTTGTTCTTTCATTAATTTTCCCAATTAATAATGATACGCATATTTGTTTTTATTTGTATGTACTTTTGTCAGAAAGAGATTTAACTGTTTTGCGCTAACTAAAAGAATACAATAAGCAAAGAGGTAATAACATATTATCAATTTAAATTATATGATAAACATACTGATTTCACTGAACTGGTCAACTTTAGTGGCACACAAAACGTCACGACGAGATTGCATATCGGCTTTTAGCCAAACCAAAAGTACAGCTCGGAATTCCGGATCCATCGACAGTTGTCAATTTTATAATGGATTTTATGGTTTTATCCATTTAAAAGCTGAAAGTATAATAAATCATCATTCTTTAAAACATATCAGGCGAATTTTGACACTTCTGTACATATAACATGTTTGGTGTAAAATTTTAATGTGCATGTGAAAAAATATTTGACGATGCACCGGGTACTGTCTGCGGTGTGATTTAATCATCTTTCATACGATATTAGTCTGAAGTCATCAAATTGATAGTACTTTAAAGACGTGGCGCGCGTTTGTCCGCAGTTGTCCGTGTCACTTAAAACTACGGTAACGAGTTAAAATTTTTATCAATTTGTAATCCTAAATTTTTTAACGATTTATATATAATTGTATAACGTCGTAATATATGCTTATTCAATTGAACTCATAATTACATATGTAGCTTTTAAAATACGTGTAGTTATTTTGCATAATTGACTCTTTTATCATTCCGCTGTTGGAATATGGGTCTCCTCTCATAACGAGAGGATTAAGGGCATAGTGTGCCACGCTGGCCAAGTGCGGGTTGGGAGATTTCACACATCTTAGACTTCTTAATTATTTAAAGAGTTATATTTTCAAAATAACGCTATGATCATGATATTATTGGTGCCACATTGTAAAAACTTTAAGGTTTGGTTACGGAATATCAAGCGGTGCAAGATTATCTTATGTAAACTATTAGGCTTGCTCTACAACACGGCACAGTTACTTCGTTCCAAAACTCTAGTAATTAAATGCAATCTAGTCTCACACCGTACCGTATCGAGCCATAACCTAAGAAAGCTACGTGTTTACGACAGCATTACAATCTACTACATACGTTATAATTAATAGGCCATTACTTTAATCACAACAGGCGTACAATACGTTAATCACGTTCGAGATTATAGATTTGACTTATTAGTACATAATTAAATTACGTTGGTATGTATATAGCATAATATGAATATAAGTGAGGAGGTCGTATTGACTAATGACTTGTGCGAGAGCAGCACAATCAACAGATGACAAGCAATTAATTGAATTAATTGCGAGCAGCCGGACAGACGTGTGCGCTCAAGTATTTGCGCGCTCCGTGGGGACAAGCTCTCGTCTTCCAATTGAACTTAACGGGTATTGTACTGACTGTACATTATTCAAGCGCTTTAAAGATTTCCGTGTATTTTTTATATTTCCTTAATTTATGCAAGATTTCCTGATTGAAAAGGCTTGGTTTTTACCTAAATTGATAGAACTTGAACTACACTAGCGGAAATAATTATATCGAACCAGTAGAAACAGCAATTTAAGTTTTAAAGTTCAGTTTTGAGATCTAGGGATAACAAAATTGCAAAGCAATGTATATCGCTGGATCAATGAAATGAATGACCATGAATGAGCTGAATGATTTTTTTTTCAGTTTTTTGTTTCATCCACGGACTCCGAATTTGTTTCTCACGTAAATACCTATCAACGGGATAACCTATCCGTTTAGCTTTAAATGATTGTTCTAAGACTGTGATACGACAATTTCTCGCTGAAATATCGAACTTTGAACGGAAACGGATTATTTTGTCTTTGAACATCGATATTTCAGCAGCCAATGATTACACAGATCCCTACGAGACTTAGGCATTGATTTTGAACAATGAAAAAATTTTCCATAATGTACATAAATTAAAAAAATCAAGAGCGAAAAGGTTTTTGGTGGCATGGTATGAAATCATGCAGTGAAATAAAAATGTTGAGAAAACCATTAATTGAAGATCCAGCCGTATATCCCTGAATTATTTTGCTAGTACATAGTTCGACTCGTTGACATAGACGGCGTTACGTTTATAATTCATGTTACGTGAAATTCCGATCGATTATATTATGTAATTATGTACATAGTAGCTATGCGAATATGTAAGACATTTGACTAATGACTTGAGCGAGAGCAGCAGAATCAAGAGATGACAAGCAATTAATTCAATTAATTACGGGCAGTCGGACCGCTGTACGCGCTCAGGTGGTTGCGCGCGCCATGGAGATCGGCCTTTGCTTGTCAATGTAGCCCTATTTATAATTTAAAATTAATATTATATTTTCAGATTTCTAAAAGCAAGGTATTTGCTAATATTATTCAAAATTGGACAGCATCGACTTAGCGGAGTTAGTGACTGTTTAGATTTTAGTACATCTGTCTTTATCAGATTATATACTTGTTTCATTTCTCCATTCCACAAATATGGATAAATATGAGCGAATAGGAAGTTTGACTAATGACACGTACAAGAACAACACAATCAACAGATGACAAGCAATTAATTGAATTAATTGCAGGAGCCGGACCGACGTACGCGCTCAAGTGGTTCCGCGCACCACAGGGACCGGCACTCGCTTTTCAGTTGAAACCAACTAGTATAATAACGTTTCTACACCATATTTCACATTGTATCCTTATTTCTGTACTCGTTTATACTTGTTAGCGTACTAAAAATTAAAAAGTAACTAATGTAACATAAATTTTCTGAACACGCTGTAAGATTAAAAAAATTTAATATAGTTACATAGCTAATTTATGTTACATTAATAATAATAATAAATAATAGTTATTATTATTAATGTAACATAAATTTTGTATTTGAAAATTTTTTGTAACTATTTTTGATATAATGTAGTTAATACCTGCATATATTTTTTCTTTATATTGAGTAGGAACACAGGTTTCGAGTAATAAATTGCTTGAGAGTAATACAATTAGCAGATCATAAGCAATCAATTATATTAATTATTGCAAGTAGAAGCTCTCAATGATAGCTCGAGATTACTTCGTACAACCAAAAAAATTAAAGTATTAAATCTTTAATGGATTCTTTTGTTTTATATTTAATTATATCGTCTCCATCATTTATATTTACAGTAATTGCTCAGAGTATTACGGCATAGATATTATACGATGGAAGATAATATTATTAATTGTTATTAATACCGTGCCATAACACAAAAATATTGGATAAATAACAGACGGATTTTAGAAAAGTATTTAATTGGATAAAACCATGTGCTTATTACCTTATTGATGATAGGCACATACCCGTAGGATCGTCGACCTTTGCGTTGCCGTTTTGGTTTTACTAAGAACTCATATGATGTTCCAACGTTTATTTTTGAGGTCCTATGGAATTTGCAATTATAATTCATCAAAAGCTTCAATTAATTAAAAAAATTTAAAAAAATAATTAAAACTTTGTTCGTAGTTATTTACATAATAAATATTAATTTGATTTCTAAATATGTTTTAATGACGTGTTAAATAATATAATATGTATAAATATTCATAATCATCTCTTTTATCGTTGCGCTGTTGAATATGGATCTCTGCTAAAGCCAGTCTGCCACGCTGGACAAATGCGGGTTGGTAGACCTAGCACGCCTTAGAGAACTTTATGGATAATTCGAGGGTACGTAGAGCTCCTCAAAATATTTGTCTTCGTTGTCACAGAAAATGTTAATTATACCTTTAAACATTACAGAATTTTGTGAAAAACGAGATGCTTGACAGATCTGAACTTTGGCCCTCCGGCGCGGGAGGTTGAATTATAAAGTACTAAGCTATCTAATAAATATGCCATGGTACAGGATTTTTTTTTATTAATTCGGACTATAATTTTGAATATCATGTTGTCACCATTAATAAATAATATGATGACGTAGGTTTTTCATATCAATATACCGGTTAAGTACCTATACCTACGTACTCGTATATTTGTAAATTTATTTATATTAAAATTTTCGAATTTGTCTTTTGATGCGATTGTAATCAGAGAAGAGTGAATGGGATTGGAATCGGGGAATAAAACGAATGACGTAATTTTTATTAAGTAGAATGAAATCGAACTATGATGAAAAATATTTTCAGGGGATTCAAATACCTTTGATAAAAATTTGCGTTTAATTCTTAATGAAATACTTAGAATCCAAATAGAAGGTTATACTGATGGCATTATTATTAAGCCAACATAAAACACTTTCGAATAAATTAACTTTTATAATGGGAAACTATGTATTTTAAGCAAATGTTCATTTTCATAATTGCGAAAAACATTCGTAGTTTCTTCCACATTATAAAGGTTCAATGTTAATTAAAAAAACATCCCCTATTAATTAACCTGTGAAATACATCGAATTTGTATTGGCATTTTAAATTCGGAAATATTTGAGTTGATCGCAAAAATATTTTTATTGCGAGGCGTACCTAACTCGAATATAGACGTGTATAGGACAGCAGCGAAGGACACACGATTACAGCTGACAAGGCAATTAATAAGGGCAGATGGCGATTGAGCACGAGTCACCCGCCTGACCGGTATTAATCATAGGCATGCCGCCCGATTACGTGTTGCGTTCGACAGCAATTACCATATCACAATTTTGTTTAATTTTTTGAGTTCTTTCAATTGTTTCATTATCATCAGCACGTCATCGTCTACTGATGGACATGGGCCTCTCCAATAGCACGTCACTGAGCTCGACCTTCAGCTCTTCGCATGTTTTACGTCGTCATCGTGTTTTACGAACTCACACTTGTTTGCAAGTATAAATGCGGCAGATTGTAATCATGAGGGATAATAATAATAAATAGAAAATTATAAAAGAAGCTACACGGATCAGAGCTCTTTATTCTTTAAGGCGTGTAAAGAATGCTAAACGGCACATTGCAAATATGTCACACTTTGACACCAACAGCTTTATCATATCAAGAGGAGATTCATTTCCAACAGTGAAAGTACAAAAGAGTTGGTGATAATATAATTTCAATAATTTCATATTATCGTCAGTATCATAAGTAGATACACTAAAATCATATTTTAATCATAAAGGTATTGACTGTTTAAGAAATCGTTTGGTAACAGTAAAAAACAAAATGTTTTACTGAAAACGAACTACACAAACAGACCGTGTTTGAGTGCTACCTATAAAACGTGACTCATAAAATTGCTGTCAGATTTCCATATCTCTGTGGTGCCCTGAAAATGAAGCCTTAAACACAACAGCGTAACATCCCGGCCTGCTCCATAAACTAAATGCGATCTGAGATATTTGCGGTGAATAAGAAATTCCCCCTCATTACTCGTGTCACTCGGAGTCTGTGAACACTTATCATCAAAGCGATAGTATCAACGCTGAAAGTAAAATATGTGAGAACCTCACTAACAGTCGACTCGAGTCGCGGCGAGTCGACTTTATCTAGTACTGAAATGTTTTTGTTCCAAAATGCCAGCTAAACGAACACTCGGAAAGTTTTAAAGCCGAATCTGAGTGTTTGGATAGTTTGATATAAAATCGGAAAAGGCTACACTGACTTTGCATCCAATTTTTGGTTTCGCTGATGTTCGTATTTCTCGCTCACTTTTACGTTACATTCGGTACTTATTTTGTCAGTGAAGGGAATTTATGGAATATTGAAGTTATGTAAAGTTTAGCTTGTTTATAAATATTGTTCTATTTTCGAAAACATAATATCGTCATATGATTATATTTTCGAAAGTAAATATTATCATAGTGTAACATTTCGTCGACAGAAACTATTAGATTTTAGACTATAGTTATTATTCCGATAGAGTTTTCCGTTTACGTAATAAGGGCACACGTATCGGGCTCCTTAATGACATTTTACTTGGTTGATTGTTGCTGTCACGGTATCAAAGTATGGAGGTGGTTAATTAAAACTTCTACACGAGGACTTCAGGTGCTCGAGGTAGAGCCGTGGCTTACATCTCGACTTTACGTACTTATGTATAGAGTTGGGGGTTCAAATCTTTATAAAAGCATCATTTAAGGTTTTCGGAAATTAAATGTTTTTTGAACCAGCAGTAGGTTTGTAACCAGGTGAGAATATAATGGGTCGTTAGTCAATGTATCACTTATCGTTATTGTTCTCTGATCTAATAAATAGCACAACTTATTACTTTAAAAAACCAATTACAAGGTGTATTATACTCGGTGTCTTTTTGAGTTCATGTTGTATATATATAAACACTATATAAATACATATGTATATAGGTTTCCGTCATTAATCTCGCGATACATTTCATATTGAACGACAATCTTGTTTCGGCATGAAATGCACGTCGATTGTATGTATACATGACTAATGACTTAAGGCGGGCTCATTACGTATGAATGTGTTATAGAAATAACTTCATATCTCAATGGCCATAGTTAGTCTACAAGGACAAAATTAATAGATGTGGATACTGCGCGTCAAACTGAAATAGCAGCAAAATCTTTCCAGAACAGAGTTATAAAAGTGGCTGACTTATTGACAATAATATTGAAATTTAAATTTTATTCCAGAGACCTATTTATCTACGCACCTATCGTTTGATTTTTATTTTTTGTAATAGTTATTAGGAGTAATTATAGTTTTCGCTTATTGAATGTCTATAGAATTCATTAAGATACCTACTGTGTACGTAAAAATATATTTTAAAATAAGGATCAACGTAATTTATCACGAGGGCTAATTTGGCGCTCATCCTATTTTTTTCTTGCAATGTCTTTTATACACATTTTTTTTTCTGTTTAGTTTTTTAAAGGGTATTTTCACAAATAATACACGTATCTTACGGCAATCTATTTTACATTTTTCATTTGAAGCGATCTAAGCGAGTCCTTATTTTTTATCCCTGCCACTATGTACTTTTACTATTAAATATTTTTAATATCACAATATTCGTAATAAAATTGGATGCATAATGATCAAGCAAGATTTTAAGAATATTATAAATTTAATTACTGCCCACCATTTTCGTTAGTATACTTTTAACAAAATATCAATCTAAATTCTAAAAAGAAATAATCCAACTGAGTTTACGCGTTATACGGATAAAGTAACATATCCAAGCACTAACTTTTCAACTATTGTTTGAAACAAGATTGTACGTGGCATGTTATTATCCAAGACGCAACCAAGACGGCAATTTCATCAGGCGAAGAATGGGCGGTGATCTCGTGCGGTTATCGGGCACCTGTGGACTCTACTGGATAAAACTGTCCGTTTCCCGAATGAAGATACACATCGCACTGTGTAACTAGATTGAGCGGATACAAAGATTCACCTTTTGCATATGTGTTTCAAGCAGGTGTAAGTTAATGCTGATACAGAGACAGATATACTAAGTTAGGATGTTTGACGTTAAGCAATGAATTACTGTTGATTAAAATATTTTAAATGAAATATTGCTAATACCCTTTAATAAAACAAATTAAATAGTATGTTATGCTTAGCTATGGTATGTTGAGGTTAATCGTATAGTATCATAATATTGTCTCAGTCAGTTAGTTATTTCAGTCTCCCCAAGTCAGAGTGAAAACAAAATTCGCACATTATATGCAAGAGTTCATGCTGTCATTTGTTTATAATAAAATAGTAAGAATCTGCGACATCAGAAAAAGCACCGTACGACAGTTAAAAAAAACACTAAAAAAATGGCTACTTACACACTCATACGATGAAACGGAAATGTTCTTAAAAGCTACCAAATAGATTATTCACACACATTGCACACGCGCACACACGCACACGCACACACACGCACACGCACACGCACACACACGCACACACACGCACACGCACGCACACGCACACGCACGCACACTCACACACACACACACGCGCGCACACACTCAACACACAACGTTTAGCTCACACATTATGTTGTTGTGTTTGTTATATGGTTTTGTCTTCGACTCTTGATCAACATGTATTTATTTTATGATAACACTCATACCTAGCTTCC